>NDFG01000506.1:4079975-4195637 GCA_002167245.1 Sporophila hypoxantha
CCGCCGAGGCCGCGCCGCGCCGCCGCCACGTCGGCTTCCGGCAGCCGCGATCAACAACCGGGGCAGCGGCCGCCGCCCGCAGCGGCATCCGGGGCAGCGCTCGCCGCCGCAGGTGAGGGGCCGGGCGGGCACGGAGCGAGCCAAGGACCGGGGTGAGGGGTGGGGGAGTGATGGAAGTGAGTGATGGAAGTAAGTCAGTGAGTGAGTGAGTGAGTGAGTGAGTAGAAGTGTGAGGGAGTGAGGAATTTGAATGAGGAGTGTAAGTGAGGGAATGCGTGTGAGGGAGGAGTGTGAGGGAGGCAGGAGTGTGAATGAGGGAATGAGTGAGCGAGGRGTAAAATGGGGGCGAGTAAAAGGACGGGGGGGGCGGGGAATGGGATGCGAGTAATTAACTTTGGTCAGCAGTGGCAGCGCTAAGGGTTAAACATAACCAACAGGTACGAGGTTATGAGTGTAAAAGAGCACTTCAAGGGCTCCTCTGTGTGTTTCTCTATACACCCGTGTGTGTATATGTATGTGTGTGTGTATCTGTACACCTGAGAACCCCAAACAGTCTTCACATCAGAGCAGGTTAGGCCAGTCCCATCTGATCCATGGGAAACATGGAGCAGATAAATAATTGAAGGATGTAAGAGTGAGAAATTAATTGGCCATGCTACAGAGAATGCCCTTATTACAGAGCCTTGGAGTTAYTCTGGTTGGAAAATACCTTGGAGATGATGGAGCCCAACCCTTAAGTCTGGATTTCCCTCTGCCTCCTCTCTGCATTATCTTCTGTAAATAGTCATGGATGTGCCTGTTGTTTCCCCAAACACTGTTTGAGRACAGGTTTAGCAGTGGCTTTGTGTGCGTGGTTGTGTAGTGAAGCCTACAGATATAAATCTGTATTTGCATAAATAGAGACTGAGCTTAACCAGTCAGGGAAAAAATGAAGCCTAAATGGCATAAAATTTTTAAGGTAACAGATCAGGAAGGTTTTTTTTTGGTAGGGACCAAAGCTGAGGGCAGAGCAGTGGCTTAATCCCACACAGCAAGAACAAATGTATCTGTTTATCTTTCCCATGCTTTAATTCCTAATGTGCCACAGTTTATAGCAGCCCCTGTGTGTTGTCATTCCCAGCCCCAACAACAATTTTATAGCGAGGCACAATGAACACACTCCTTGATGTCCACCCTCACACAGACACAGTTTGAACATAACATTTCTGGAAATTTCCAACCCCGTCAGTCATTGTAATGCGTTTTTATTGCACTGAAGTCSTACACAGGAACGTGTGTTATTGCAATGGTTTATGCATTTAAGAAGCAAAGAACGAACAAAGCCTTGGAGGCAAAGACAGGGAATGTGGAGCTACACAGAATCACAGTTCTTAAATAATTAGCATTTTAAAGGGAGGATCAGCCCTGATGGCTCTGGATCCCCTGCCCTCTTTTAAGGAACAAGGATAAGTTTTTGAGGRAAGAATTTTTAAATCTAAAAAGAATTTTCAAGAAAGCAGAGCATGCCATTGCACACTTATACCTTCACAAATATAAACCAGGAAGATGTAAAGAACAGAAAAGGTCAACCTTTTTAGGGGAAAACCACACTTTTGTTGCAATTACTGATGCAGAATCCAGGCTTCCAGGCTGCTRCTRAACACTTACACATTCCCTGGATGGGAAAACAGGATGTTACGTGGTGTTTGAAACAAGACCTTTTATATTAAGATATAAAAATATACTTGGTTAAAAGTTAATAAAAATAAAGTTTTGAGGAGCAAGACAAGTCCAAGTTGGGACGGATTGCATCAGGAARCCTACCAGCCTAAACTGGGGCTTCCCAACCCTCTTGGGATGTGCAAACACACCCCTAAGGTTACTGGAGAGAGGGTTCCTCCCTTRATTACCTTCTGTTGGTRAATCCCTGAAGCTAAAATCTATCCTTGCAGCTGGGATTTTCGAAGAGATGGGGGCCACAACAGCACCTGAAGTAACAGAGATGAAAGTTTCTCTTCTTGCTGTGTTGTGACTTCAAGTCATGCTCTTAGTTAATTTTAATGTTTTGGAGTTATTCTTTATATTAGGATTAAAAATTAAAACGAGGCACTGACAGGTTATGGCTTGTTTGAGTCAGAGTGCCCAGAGCTTTGGTTTTYAGGGCTTGACATCAGCAGCCAAGGGAAGGAATTATCTCCTTTATAATAAAATGGTTTATCCTCTGCATTTAAGGATAAATTAACATATAAAGGGTGAGATGACTAATTCAGTGGCGTAACTTTATGTCAGAGGAGTTGAATGTTGATATAAATGTTCTAAATTCTACAGAATTTAGGCTAACCACTTAAAATTCCTGCACTGTGGTCTGGGATCAGAACAAACTATCACTTAAATCTAAGGAACTTGTTTCTGCATGCCGATTTTGACCTCAAAAATATTCTAARGATTTCTTTTAAACCTGAAATAATAAAAAACCATAAAGAGAAGTTTAAGTGGTTGTCTTGAGGTGTAGTCTTTGGATGAAAAGCTGAGATACCGAATTCRAACCTAGAAGACTTTTGCTGCTCTCCTTTCTTGAGAAAGAATGGAAGAATGATTTTGGCAGTTTTAAGTAACCAACTCCTATTCTGAATGCAGCATTAATTAAGATATGCAGCACTAATTAGGRCAGCASAACACAGAGGAGCATTCCTCCCAGSGGTTTCAAACTCTGACACCAGAACCAGGCCTGTTACGAGGTCACTTCACAGACAGTTGAGATTTTGGTGCTTGTTCAAGAGCTCCTTGACCAGTGTCTCTAAGGAGAAGAGGTGCTCGTCCACATCCTCGGGCACGAGGTTCCTGATGGAGTTGGCCAGCTCAAAGAGGTACTCGGTGTTCCTGCCGCTGGGCCCGGCGGCGCCGAGGATCTGGCGCGCGATGTCCTCGAGCGGCGCGGGGCCCAGGTAGTTGGGGTTGTCGCGGGTGCCGATGTAGAGCAGCACGTCGAAGGGCTGCACCGACGGGTCCTTGGGGTAGAAGATCACCGTGGTGGTCCTGTAGCCGCCCTTCTCCCGGAAATCCAGGTAGGCCTTCACCTCTCCTTCCTTCCCGGCTGGCAGTCGGTAGGCGACGCCCCACACGCAGCCCTGCCCGAGGAAACGCGGTCAATGCATACTCGGGAATCGCTGCGTTTAGGCAAAGCTTTCAGGAAACCGATTTCCTGCCTGTCGCAAACATCTTTTATGAAAAATCCTTTCTTTAGGATTTTTCCYCTYGAGAAGCTGAGAGGCTTCAGGAACAAARTGTAAACATTGATWATCTGCTGCTGTRGAATGCAACAAATAGATTTTTGATTGGCCTATGTTAGTTGTTTTTAATTAATAGCCAATCACAGCTTAGCTAGCTTGGACARAGAGTCCGAGCCACAAACTTTTGTTATCATTCTTTTTTATCTATTCTTAGCTAGCTTTCTSAAGAAATCTTTTCTTCTATTCTTTTAGTATAGTTTTAATGTAATATATATCATAAAATAATAAATCAAGCCTTCTGAAACAYAGAATCAGATCCTCGTCTCTTCCCTCAACCTGAGACCCCTGTAAACACAGTCACACCTGCCCTTCTGCTGCTTTCTGCAGTGTTTGTTAAGAATCCCAAAGTATTCAGTCCCTGCTTTATTCAGGCAATTAGCAGTGATCATCCTCTTTCTGCTATTTTGGGGTTATTCTTTATATTAGGATTAAAAATTAAAWCGAGGCACTGACAGGTTATGGCTTGTTCGAGTCAGAGTGCCCAGAGCTTTGGTTTTCAGGGCTTGACATCAGCAGCCAAGGGAAGGARTGATTTCCTTTACAATAAAATGGTTTATCCTCTGCATTTAAGGTTTTCTTAACAGAGCAACTTCTTGTTTTGTTTGTATCTGGASTAGTGATTAGCCTCGGTACAGGCAACTAAGGAGCGGGCAAAAAGGATACAGAGTTTCTCCCTGACCTCATAAGATTTATGTCTGAAAATGACAAATTTAAATAATGCTGAATTTGAAGGAATTTTGATCAGGTCCCTTGTGTTTAGTGACRCTTTGGCAAGGACCTGAGGGTCACCTACACCCATTACACACCTGAACTAGTGTGGTGTGCTGAGATACCTTCACAATCTGGTCAAACCTTGTGAAGCTGAAATTAAAGCAATTACATTTATCATTCAATGCTGATATCAAATCATGTATGTTTGATATATCTYTCCATCAAATTCTACATCTCACAACTGGATAGCCAAAGTGATTATTCCAGAATATACTTTAAAATATCCCTGTGGCAATAACAGACACAAACTACTYYCAGTTTAYATTATTATTTGAAACAATCAAGAGCCATTGGTGTAACTCTGGGAAAYACTGAGAGAACTTTTCCCTGAAGATAAGACAGTTATCTGCTCGTAGAAAAGCAAAAATTAATGASTGGAAATGCAACAGGACATTCTGTGGAACAGTACAGTACCTCAGCATCTTCAACCAGGGTCACAACTCTTCCAGGCTAAAATTTAAAAGACAAAATCATCACTCAGTCAGAGGCTTTTGCCCTAAATCATGAGCAAAACCAAACCAAAATGAGAAAAAAACAAGGAACAGGAATGAAACGCTCACAGAACTAATCCAGCACAATTCYAGTAAGGTCCAGATCCAGTGTAAGTATTTCTGGATAGTAGCTTTGGATGTSTATTAGATAAAATAAACATGTTAAATTCTGGGTAGACAGTGCCTGTGACACAAAAATTAAAGGCAGTCAGAAATTGGGAGGGTTTGAATGTCCTGGCTTTACATGTGCTGTCCAGACTCAGTTACACTGCAACTTAAAAGTGACAATTAATTAACAATACAATAACAATGAWAATTAAGAGTTTCATTAATGCAAAACTATCCTCAAGSAGCCCTTGRAGCCWCACTGGAYRGAGGGAGGATACCTTGCAAMTGGCTTGTTTTCCCCAGGAAGTTCATTCTTGTAGGAAAAAATAAGAAGCCASTTTGTAAATACTGGAAATAAAATAGTTGAAGTTTGTTGTATAAAACTTTAAAACATAAACCTATGTTGAACTACATCTGCAGTTTAAAATTGCTGCTTTTGGCATCAAATTAGTTCTCTCCCAGCGTGAGCAATTTATTCCTGACCTGACTGATAAAATAAGGCAATAAAGCTACATGAACACTAARTGACTCCTATTTCCTGAGCAGAAATGAGTCTGTTCCCATGATACACCAAAGATAACTTCAGTGTTCCTTTTGGATTGTTTTTTCCATAGTCATTGATAGTTCTCTAACTTGTGCACTTGCAATGGGTCATGAACATTTTTGTGAATTATGGATTAAAGAGACATTCTGTGGTGGATGGAAATCAACTTCCTTGTCCTTGCTAGGAATGTCTGTAACTGTAGCCTAAATTCATTAAATTTCATTTAAATCTGATTTGATTTAATATGAAGAGCAGTACTGAGGAGAACTTCATGTTCAGGTGGGCTGTGTGAAGGAAGAAGGATCTGTTTGCCTAAGGAAGGGCAGGATATTTACTTAATTGCTTGCAGAGTCCTTGTCTTGCCTTGAACTACCCAAAACAAACATTAAGAAACAAATTACTAAATACTTATTGATCAGAGGAATTAAGTACTGTTTGTACTACTGGGAATAATCCTCTGAAAATATTTTTAAAATGCAGCTAACAAGTAATTTGCTGTATATTTGTAAGAACTGTTTTTTTCTCGTTGCTGTTCTTTAATGTGTGTCAGTGGTGGCTCAAGCTGWGTTCTTTGAGCTCTGTGCAAGTTATTTTATGGTGTTTGATATTCTAACGAGTGTTGTTTCATCTGGAACCTTCCACGAAGCCAAGACGTGTTCTTTAAAATAATCCTGATGCTTTTTCTCTCTTAAAGCCGCTTCAGGTTTTACAGTGGAGTTACCTGGGTGCAAGGTTATACCTTATCCTTCCCCCCGTGGCTTAAAAACACATGACAGTGRGAATGTTCACTTGGAATTGTAGTTTCTTTTTCTCCTTTTCCAAACAGTGAAGAATTTTAGAACTCCAAATATCTCCTAATCCATGAATTTTCACCTGAGAGTAAAATAARTTAAAACACAGCCGGGCGTTACTTGGATCAATAATTCCGACTTGTCATATTCCTTGTGCACAGCCTGACACCCGCCCCTCACCGAGGGCATTTAAAGCCCTGAATGACAAATGCGGGCATTTCTGAGCCCTGTTTAAAGCACGTTATGTTTGCTGTCGGTGCGTTTCTGTTGGTGYGTTTGTTGCTGTTGTGTTTCTGTGCAGCCCTTGCGGGCGGCTCCGGCCGCGGGGCAGGGCCCGAAGCCGGGCCCGACGCGGCGGCCGCGCTCCCCCCGGCCCCGGCTCACCTTGCCCGGCACCCCGCGGTGGTCGGTGCTGCCCTGCCAGAAGCGCCGGCTGTAGCCGCGGACGCGCCCCACCAGCTTCTCCTGGTAGGGGAAATCCACCTTCCAGATGAGGGAGCCGTAGCCGAACACCCACATGGCGGCCCGGCCCGGCGGGGCCTGCGCAGAGCCGCGGGGCGGCCCCGGCCGGAGGCGGCGGCCCCGAGCGCCGGCGGGGCGGCCCCGGTGCGGCGGCGGAGCCCGGCGGGGCCGGCGCTGTGAGGGCTCTCAGGGAGCCGTTCCTCGGCCCGGACAGCCTCCGCCAAGGCCACAAACGATCGTCCCCGCTAAAACCCCKCAGCGACCACGTCCCAAACCCACAACCGACCTCCCCCAAGCACCTGCCTCACCCCCCAATCCTGCAAACAGCCCCATCCCCGCAAGCAATCACCTCGCCCCAAAGCCCCCGACCATCTCTGCCTTCAAACCTCACAAAGAACCACCCCTTAACCCCATAAACAACCATCTCTCTTCCAACTCAACCTCCCCTTAAATCCCCAAACACCTTCCAAACACCTCACCTCAAACTCCACAACCATCTCCCCTCAAAACCCGCAAACGACCTTCCCCAACCCACCCCAGGTGTGAAAAATTCGTATTTTATGGTTGGCTTTTCTCAAACATTAAAATGAATATTATATATGTTGTGTTAGGAAGTTATGCTGTATTAATTCTCTTAAGTAGTGTGTTAAATATAGTTTTAGATTATAACAAAATGTTAAAATAGAAACTGTGCTGTGTAGGATACATTTTTATTTTCCTAAAGAAAGGACTCGCACTGAGATAGCAGCCACAGGACACCTRAATCTTTCAGAGAAAGAGAATTTATTTCTCCATTATCAGAAGAAACTAACTTCTTCCTGCCTGGCTCAGGCTTGAAGGCGCCATTTAGGATTCAGAGGAAGAAGTTGACAATGACCAGACAGAATCCTGTGTTTGAATGGAAATTATGCATCATGTATGAGGTGTATGAATATGCAACCRGCTATTGTTTTTAAGGGTTAATCCTCTATTAACATGGGTCCTTTTTCAAGCTTATGCTGCCCAGAAAAAKGTACCCAGACRTCCATAACTCTTTGGTTTTATTGTCTCATATTGTCCTAATTCAAACCAAATCCTCTGCCAAACAAACTAAACCACCCTCATATCTATATTGTACCAACACACATGTCTCTTTTTTTTTTCCTCCCTTTACTCCTTTCCTCCTGCTGCAGAGTTCCATGCAGGGATGGATTTCACAGAAGCCTATTCGGACAGGTGCTCGGCCGTGGGCCTTGCAGCCAGAGAAGGAAACGTTGAGATTCTGAGGGAATTGATAAATCGGGGATACAGCGTCGATGTCCCGGATAACAGGAGGTGGCTGCCCATCCACGAAGCRGCAGCACACAATTCCAGTGAGTGCCTGAAGCTGCTCATTGACACAGGTARGGAAAACCTAATGGGAAATGGTGTGGTTTTGTGTTAAATTACCCTGTCATAGAAAATACAAGTTGCACAGATTTATCCTATTCTTGTTTGGGGATTTTTCTGTGTAGTTTCCCAACTGCGCTAAGTAGAAATTGACATATTGCAGTTCCTGGRTGATACTTGAGGTGATAACAGCATATTCATGGGTATTCCATAGGCCACRTATCTCAAATAACTCTGTTATTTTCTTAAAATAATTGTATTTTGTAATTCACTGCCAAATATCCCTTTTTCCCCCTCATTATGCTCCTCTGCAGCTCCAGCTGATGACTACATCCACTCGAGGACGTTTGAAGGGATGTGTGCTCTGCAYCTCTCAGCCCGTCACGGCTCTGTGGAATGTCTCCGGGTTCTCCTGGAAGCTGGGGCTGACCTGGACAATGTCACCACCGAATCTGCCACCACCCCACTCTTCCTAGGTGACACGAGCTTTCCTCAAGTCCCAGAGTTTGAACTCACCAGTTAAAACTCGAGTTTCTCCGAGTTTAAACTCACCGGAGTTTCTTACTTGCCTGCCATGTTGCATCTTTTTGTAGCCCTAATCAGGCTTTAGACTCAGAGGTGTGGAAATAACCTTTTGTTTATGGGTRAATCTGCTTCAGACAGTGTTTTAAAACAAATTATAAAAGCAAATTATAAATTATAAAAGCAAATATATTTTCTGCATCAAGCACRGAAAAACTTTAGGAAGTTCAGGATTACATCTGTATGAGGCCCTTTCAAAGCCTTTTTGATTTTTATAATTCCTCCCTAATTCTTGTGTAATAAGACTTATTTTTGACATTCCTAGTTTGGCAGTTAAGGTCCATTGTTTTAGTATTTTTTCTGTTACTTATCTTTGACCTAATTGAATGCTTAAAACCTTTGTTAAGGAGAATCTTGAGTGTCTTAATCTTCTGCTTAAATACATTTATTGGTTTACTTGCCTCTCTGCCCAGACATCATGTGTGCCATRTTACCTTWGTTTCCAAGTCTTTTCCAAGTTTGGGGGAATTTGGCATCATTTCCATTCCCCAACACTGTTGTGAGGATCTAAATATAAAAGGCAAGCAAGTATATAATGGGCTAGTTTAAAGGAATTATGATTGTTGTTTCAGGAAGTTGGCAGTGAGACATTTTGAGCTTTTTAATCCAAGTACTTGAATTATTTCTTTTTCAAGTCCTTCAATAAGATTTTTTTCTTTTTATTACTGTTCTATGGAAGCTGTTGAAAATAAACATACAGAGGTTGTCAAGTTCCTGCTCCAACACGGAGCAAATATTGAAGGTTCTCATTCTTGGTCTGGATGGAATTCTYTGCACCAAGCTTCCTTTCAGGTAACCTGTGAGCACATCATGTAATTTTGGTGTAACTGGTGTATTCTGGGGGATAATGATTTGTTTAATAATTATTGCATTTTTGTCAGRTAATTTTTCCTAACCTACTCTAGCAGTCATAAGCTTGTACTTAAAAATATGTTGTCTTAATGGTTCTAACACATACAAATGACTTTATCATGTAAGTGTGCAAAAGTGATCAATTTGAACTTGCCTAATTTCTTTTACCATTAATTTTTAAGTGTATCTTTAGGAYATTGAATATATTATGGGTTTTATTATTTCTATCTGGAGCATGTGGGGAAAAACGGATTGTGTGATTTCCTCGTTTTCCTGCTGGTTGAGAATAAAAACATTGATTTCAGGGTTCCACTGAGATAATGCAAATGCTCCTGGAGAAAGGGGCCAGCAAGGACTGCCGTGATGACTTTGGAATCACCCCTCTGTTTGTGGCTGCTCAGTATGGCCAGCTGGAGAGTCTGCGCCTGCTTCTGTCCCACGGTAACCACCATCCTCCATTTCCCTGGCCACGCTCCCAGCAACTCCCACTGAGTGCAATTGGAGCTCCACTCCTGCATGTTGCCATTTCCAGTGTTATAGGTTTTATTTCCTTGTTGCTGAGGAGAACTTGCTGAATTTGAAGCCACCCYGTGAAAGACAATGGCTGATGGGGGTGACTTTGGTTTTGTCTTGTGTCAGGTGCAGATGTCAACTGTCAGGCCAAGGACAGGGCCACTCCCCTGCTGATTGCTGCACAGGAGGGACACCTGGACTGTGTGAAGCTGCTGCTGGCTGCAGGGGCAGACCCAAACCTCTACTGCAACGAGGATAACTGGCAGTTACCCATCCATGCAGCAGCTGAGATGGGCCATGCAAAGTAGGTGGTTGCAGAGGCATTCAGACAGAAGGTCCTGGTCACACAAATCTGATCCCCAAAGGAGGAAGTTCAGTCCTAAAAGGGAGGAAAATTGAGTGTTCAAACTGTAGTTTAGAAGTTCTGATTATTTTTGTATTTTAAGTGTCTCTTAATAGTTTTTTCCACACTGAGAGGGAGTAGGTTTAGATGAAATATTAATGAAAAATGCTTTCCTGTGAGGGTGGTGAGGCCCTGGCACAGGTTTGCCAGRGAAGCTGKGGCTGTGCCATCCCTGGAAGTGTTCCAGGCCAGGTTGCATGGGGCTTGGAGCAGCCTGGGATAGTGKAAGTGTCCCTGCCCATTRCAGGGGGTAGAACTGGRTCACCTTGAAGGTCCCTTCCAACCCCAACCATTCTGTGATTATATGATTTTTAATTCAGCATCTAACCTGGGTTTGATCCATRACCTAATGAATTTAGAGGGTTTTCCACAGTGCTGAACCAGATACCAATTCACTCCACGGCCATTTTACTTTTCCATTTAAAAATGCAAATAACCGYGTTATACATTATACATGACTTGAACAGCTGCTAATTAGAATTCTATATTAAGTAGCAGAAGTAATTATATGCAAATATTGAATTAGCTGGACCAACCAGAAAAAATCAAAACCACAAAAACAGTTTCTTTAATCATTCCRGAGATGCATTTGCAGCTTTGCCCAATTTCAGATATACAAGTCAGTTCCACAGCAGCAAGCCAAGAGTGGAAGGAAGTTTTGGGAGTAGACCATTGGGGAGAAGGATCTCTCAGGAACTCCATGATTCACACATGGACAGCACTTAAGTATATAAATGATGATACATCACTGGCAACTCTTATGCAGCACCAGTAGGTGCCAGCAGCAGAAGAACTGGTGTTTGTCACTAATGTGATGTGGCCTGGGGTGTGAGGTGTAAACARAATGATTTTTCTGTTTCACAGAACTAAGAATTCGTTTCATTTGCAACTCACAGTTTGCTTCCAAACTTCCTTGGAGTTGGGATTTAATGTGCAATGGTGTTCTGTTGCTGTAAAAAGAGTTTCTGGGTAACAGTAAGTAGCTGTCCCTGGTTTGGTTTAAAATACTTCTTTCCAGCCCAAATCCATCCCAAAGCACAACACTTGCCAGGGGTTTGTGTATGGGATTATAAAGCTGCAAATTCAAGAGTGAAAAAGCCACAATTTTCTTCCAAAGCTGCAACGACCCTGTGAAAAAATAGCCGTGTGTTTAAGATTAATCATYGCAATGAGATCAAAAAGCAGTGGTTTTAAACACCTGCAGGATACTGGAGCTGCTGATTCCAGTCACTGACCGGGTGTGTGACAAGGGCGAGGGCAAAGTGAGCCCCGTGTACTCCGCGCTGTACGGCGGGGACGGCGAGTGCCTGCAGATGCTGCTCAAGCAGGGCTTCAGCCCAGATGCTCAGGAGTGCCTGGACTTTGGCTGCAGGTCCCCCATGTGCATGATCTTCCAAAAGCAGTAAGCAAACCTCTTCTATTTTGGAGTTATTCGTAATCATATTTGCTTTAATTAACTTACTTTAAAYGTGTAGTTTCCCACCTTCTTCCCTCAACTGCTGTCTATCAGCTAATATTTTTCCAGAATTTCAGTGTCTTCTCCCCATTGCAGACACTCCTTATTATTCCCATTTCCTTGGGAATATTAATGTGAAGCCCTAATGTGAGTGTGACTCATGTGCTGCACTAAGGAAAACATCTTCAAAAACGGCTTTTGAATCCTCTCAGATTTTAACAGATTAYTTCTTTGTACATGGATTGAAATTTATTTATTTACAATAAATAAATAAATATTTATTATAATATTTATAATAAATATTTATAATTTTATAATTATATATAATTATATAAAATATTTATATTATTTATAATTTATTTATGGCTGCCATTTAAATTAATGAGGTTTGTTAGTAGTGAATTTAGTTYGTGGCCTSCTCCTAGGAAGCTGCCTTTAAAAATCCTTGGACACCATTTTTCCCTTTCTGTCCTGGTGTTGCTTTATAATAAATAATTTAAGAAGGGATGCAGAGCAGGTGATTGCTCTATGAACAAGGCAGGTAACACATGTCACCACTTCTGTGGAGTAAYGTGCCCTCTAATCACTAAAAGGCAACACCAGTCACAGTCTCAGTCCTTATCCTACTGGGGGTAATGATAAAAGGATTTTAATAAAAACATTTTGAAATGTTTTATTGCAGACRGATGTAACAAGTGGTGGGTGCTTTCTGAGGCAAAGCTCACGGGATGCCCTGCTYCTTCTCCTGCTCACAGGTATTACCAGTTCATTGATGTCCTGCTGAAATATGGCATCACCCTGCGTGGCATCAACTTGGCTCACTGCCTGTGCCATAAGAAGTTTGCTCTGTTCCGGCGCTTCCTGAGGTTCGGCTGTTCCCTGCCCTCAGAGGAGGAATTAACAGACTTCATCCTCTACAGCAGCACGGTGCAGAAGGAGTACAAGGAATGGCTGCCCTGCCTGCTCCTGGCTGGCTTCAACCCCGTGAATTTCATGCACAGGTTCTGGTAAAGCAGGGAGCCTTGTCTTTATTTACTTAAACGTCCCATGCTAATGTGCAAAGCTGCTACAGGATGGCCCTTGATAATCTGTTGCCACCATCAGGAAYGGGAGGGGTTGTGGAAAGTCTGAAATAAATCATTCACACGTCATGTCTGGAGGCAGTGAAACAATTTTCTTTAGGAAGAAAGCCAGACTGGAAATTGCCTTTCTCTAGAATAGCAATAAAGCATCACATCCCAAGTTTATAYCTAACATCTCTACTTAACCCCCAAATTTAGCTGCAAATTGTGTGTGTGATACTTTAATACAGCCATGGTAAGAAGAAATTTCAATGGGAGAAATAGGTCAGGAGGGATGGGAAACAAATGGGAAATGAAGCTGGGCCAAGGCTGGGAGGAGAGGAAACGGATGCACTTTGAGACTGTTTTGTTTAACACAATGTGGCAAAAATTCCAGTCAGATTTTTTTATTGTTATTGAAGTTTTTCCACATATAAACAACAGCTTGGTGATGTTTTATATTTAATTGGGCACTACAGGAATAAACTTAGAGTCTTGAAATATTTGTATTTTCTGCAGGCTGTAGTAAACACACCACAAGTTTGCTACTCAGTCACTGAATGAATGTCACTGTCTTTGTGTATCACATGTGATGCTTTTTGGTCTTTTATTCTGTAATCTACAAATACTTTTAAAAGTTATTTTAGAGAAGTCTTTGTTACACAGGATTTTCTCCATGAGTGAGGATGTCCTTAATTTTGTCCTGGAGTTCATGAATTGGAGCAGACTTCCTCCAATTGTGGAGCAACACCTTTCCCAATACAAGGAGAAGTTCACTTGGACTTCCAAGAGCCATTTTGGTAAGGAATACAGGCAGGAAAATAATGTCTCTGTGTGTCCAGCTTCCAGGCTGCAGATGGGGAGATTTAGGAGAAGATGACAATATGACTTAGTTATGTTTTACTTCTCTAAWTTGATTTGTATTTCCAGTGAGGCATCTGTCCTGTTTTGTAAGCATTGGGCAGTAATTAAATGCAAACCATAAAAATCAAACATAATCAAAGTGYGACCATCCAAAAATATTCAATTGGTTGGGCAGGAATTTTTCATAGTTCAGCCTTCAGAAAAGCATGTCATGTGTTATGTGACTGAGAAACTGCACTTAGGTATCTTTGTTAATGATTCCTTTCAAAGAAAGTTCTTCTTTAAAAGGGTCTGAAATAATTTTTAAGCTGTCCACGTGATAATGTCATTTAATAATATTTCCTTTAAAATGCTTGAAGCTAATGAGGATGTTTTTGGAGTTAAAAAAATGGGAGTTATTTGGGAAAATGGAGATTAAGTTCACTCTTGATTTCCTTTTTTATTAGTAAATATATTGGTGTAGTAAGAGCTGCTCTGTGTTTGACTTGGGATTCCATTTTCCAGCCTTCCTTCCTTCCCTGTCCCACCTGTGCCGCCTGGAGATCCGGTCCCTGCTGGGGAGCGAGCGCCTGCGCTCGGAGCGCGTGATCCGGGAGCTGCCGCTGCCAGCCTGCCTCCAGGACTACCTGCTCTACCTGGATGTGCTGCGAGCCTACAGCATCCCAGAGCTGCAGGACTGCCTGGAGCAGGGACCCGAGGGAGCTCCTTCCAGTCACTCCGAGGCAGAGGACACGGAGGAGGGACAGCAGTAACACCAGTGCTCCGTGACGGCGGTGCCGGTGCCTGGACTCCACAGCCACAGGTTTTGTAATGGGAATCAGGAGACACGGGAGGAGAGCTGCTGGAAATGTCTGTTCTCCTCCCGTGTAATCGTTCTTTTCACGCTGTAGTTTTGTACTACATCTAGAAATTTCCTATGGGTTCTATGATTTGCTTGTTTACAATCTGTTGTAGCTTTGTAAGTGAGCATTTTCTGTTTCTTTTCTAACTCTTGGGAAGTAAAATGAGCTTTTTCAGTGAACACAGCTTACAGAGTAGTCAAAATCTGCCCATTGACACTTTATTCCAAATACAGCGTTTACCAAATGAAACCATCTGAAAACTCAAGGAACACAATCTTGTATCATTGTTATGAACTTGTGTTGGGGAGGGATGGAGCTGAACCGGAGAAAGGYACATTACATAAGAAAGGAGATTGTTTGCTGAAGGAACAGTGATTTTTTTTTTCTCTTCCCATGGTTGTCAATTTTTGGCAGAATGTCTGTATTGGAGGCTTGGGGCCTGCACCCAGTCCCTCCCCTTGTGAGTCCCTCCCCCAGACAAGGCAGGAAATGTCCCACAGGCACACCAACGCGTGCCAGCAAAATCCCTCCTGTGACGAAGTGCAAAAGGACTTGCTGTTCCTGAGGCCCGGTGACAGGGCTGGAGCAGGGACACCTTGGGATGACAGCAAGGTCTCTCACACTGGGAAAGACCTCGTCCTGTCAAGGTGAATCTGGTGATGCCAGGATCACTGGTAGTAGATGCTGAAGGCGTGGAGGATGTACAGGAAGGTCGTGAGGAAGGCAAAGAACTGCACAAGAGGAAGAAGAGGAAGGGTCAGCTGGCAGAGTCAAACCCCATCTTCTCCCAGTGCTCTCAGAATGGGGAAGCCTCCCAGCACAGAGCTCCCTCCAGCCTCAAGGGAGAGGCAAAGCCTCAGCTTTTCCCAGCATCCAGCCATGTTAGGCTGTCCATGAACTGAGAAGCCAATGCCAGCTGATGACCCACAGAGCTGAGGAGCTGAAGCTCTGCCCTGTTGGCACTTGGGCAGAGAGCTCAGAGAGCACTTGGGGTGGCTCTGCTGTGGCTTTAGCACGTGCTGCTGCCCTTGCAGGGGTGAGTGTGTGTCCTGCAGCCCAGCAGGTGCTCTGGACTCACCGATGCAGCGCTGTTGAGTTGGTAGTTGAGGGGCGCGTTGACGCCGAACTCAGAGTTGATGGTGGCRTTGGCCTGCAGGACAGCGGCGCTCATGTACAGAATGGCCGTGGTGCCATGGTACAAACTGTCCTGCAAAACAAGGCACCTGTGAGTGCCCCAAAGGGGAACAGGGGCCTGGAGAGGCCTGGGACCAAACCCTCCCAGGCAGTGTTTCACAGCASAGCTCCCCTGGACTTTCCAGTTGAGGCAAAAGGAGGAAAGGGTCRGTGGATCACCAGCCATAGTGATCCTGCGCCCATGTTGCTGCTGCCAACATCTGCCCATGTTCCATCCCCTCCTTACCAGCACTTTCCAGTTCTCACTGTTCCTGTGGAAGCCGAGGAGGTAGCTTAAGAGGAGCAGCAGGGAGATGAGGCAGGAGGTGAGGGACACGTACATCACCCATCCCTGCAGCAGCGGCAAGGAGACGGAGGTAGCAGCGACGAGGATCCACACCCAGGTCCCGCAGACCTGCCGGGGACAAACAGGCGCCGCTGATGAGTGTGGGATGAGGAAAAGCTCTTTTCCTCCCCAGTTCCCTCCTCGCCTCCCTCCTGGGCCAGCTGCAGCAGCCAGCAGAACCCCTGCATCTGTCCCAGAGCATCCCAGTGCTTTGGGAAGCAAGGAAGAAAGTTGGCACCGTTTTCCCTGAAAACTCAGGGGAAATGAGTGTTCACACGAAAGGGAAGGGTTTGCTGCTGCCTTGCAGACAAGGAAATGTCTCACCCCGAGGGATTTGGTGGAGAAGCCAGAAAATGTGCTTTTATCTGGGAAAAGTGAACAGCTGCCTCAACCCAGCCCTGCCCGCTCATTAATCTCCAGGGCTTGGAATCACAGCAGAAGGAAGTCTCCTCTCAGCTCCACGCACCAGCCTGCAGCGAGTTGCTCGCTCCGGATCCACCCAAAATATTTACTGAGCACAAAAAGCCCACAAGGTCATCGGGATGAGCCCGTGCCACCCTGTGCCATCCCAGCTGTGGTGGGTGAAACCCCTGGAATTACAGAAGGGAGCTGAGCCTGCCACCACGGGCTGGGATTGTGCCTGTGGAGCACAGGGTGTGTGGGTTGCCAGCACCATGCACCATGACAAAGTACATCAGGTGCTATCTTGGCCGGTCCCACTGGATGCCCTCTGGACCCAGAAGCAATTGAAAGAATCATGGAATGTCATCACACATTACCAGACGCCCCATTGCTTTCAGCCCCTGGAACAACTTGATACAGAGAGAAAAATTGYCTTGATTTTCAAGCCATTTCTACAGAGAGCTGTTTCATGATAGCAAGAGCTGTAGACTGCCCTGGATGAGCCAGTAGCTCTTCAGCCTCTCCCGGCCCCACGGCAGCCAGTGACCCTCACACAGGCTGTGATGGAGCCGAGTGTGCCTTGTCCTCAAGCTGTTCCTAAAAACCCCTTCAGGAATACTTTGTGCATTCAGGGTAAGCTCAAGGACAAGATGTCACTTCCCAGTCAGGATGCCTTCAGGATGGCTTCGGGGGATTTTAGCCAGGAGCGGGCTCCGTGAGGCAGCGCAGCGAGGCATACTCACGATCTCCGGCAGGATGAAGGCGTAGGGGATGGTTTTGAAGACGGCGGCTCCGGAGGGCAGGGCGGGCTGCGTGGAGGCTGCGGAGGGACCCACCGAGGCCATCTCTGCCCCGCTGGCAGCGCTCCGCTCGGCTCCGCTGGCGCTCGCCTGCCCCGCGCCGCTCCCGTGCGGGATTTAAGGGACACGCCCGCGGGACGTAAGCGCAGGAACCGGCCCGGGCTGGCACCGCGCCGCTGCCCCGGCCCCGGCCCGCCGAGCCCTGGCACCGCCCGAGGCTGCGGCGCATCCCCCTGCCAGCCGCGGTGGGACACACAGACCCCGGCCCCGCCGGGCACCAGTGCAAGGTCATTAACTGCAGGGGAAGGAAAAAACTTTCAAAACCTTGCCCGCACAGAAATGTYTCCTGCAAACAGTTCTCTTGGCACGCTTCCAATCCTGAAATATTTTAGCTTCCACTGTTGTTGCCTCCTCCCCTTTCTGTTCAGGTTTCTGCTCCGCGGTCACGTCAGACACCTCCACACCCTCCAGGCACATCCAGCCTTCAGAAAGTAGCAGGTAAATTTACAAACGCACCAGGARGGTTTGGCAATGTGCTCCCGAGTGCCCAGCAAGGTGTGAAGGGGAGCTGCAGGAATTTCTGCCTCCTGGCAAATGCAGTTTGGAGTCGGGAAGCACTTGCTGTTTCATCCAATGCACTCTGCCTGGCCCCAGAACTCCCAGATAAGGGGTGGGATGAAAGGCTGGGGGTGGCACTTCTGCCTGGTGGCCCAGAGAGGACAGATTGACCCCATTAACCAGGGCAATGGGCTACAGCAGGAGGAAGACACTGTCCCAGTGAGTTATCCCAGCTCTGCTAGGCGAGACAGGTGATGCCCCAGGAACTTGGCTTCTATGCCAAGCTCTTGCACAACAGAGCAAAGATCAAATCCATGTCTCTGAGCGCTTCCTAGGCTTGGGGGAAGTGTCCTGTGGTATTTCTGGAGGCTCCAGTTTACAGATACTCCAGTGGGAGCTGGTTTTTGGCTCCATGCAGTGGAGGTTTTCAAAARTCTTGTTTCAAATCTCACCAGACAAAACTGAGCCTGGCCTGGGCTTAAATCCAGGTGTGTCTCAGTGGCAATGTCCCCATCACCCTGCAGGAAGCATCCAGATACTCCAGCACTAAAGAGAAAGTGGATTAATCACTTCCCCTTGGGAATGGGCAGCACACAGAGCCTGTGGTCACAGGGCTCTCAGGGGTCAGCAGAGGAAACAATCCTGGGGAAACACAGCATTCCCAGGATTCCCACCTGCTGCTATTTGTGTTGGGTCAGGCACATTCCTGGGAGGAACCCAGCCTTCTCCTGAGAGGGGAGAGGAACAGGCAAACAGTCTAAAAACGGAGCAACCTGCTGGTCACTGGTTGGGCAAAAGAGGATTCTTCCCCTAAGCTGGCTGTCCTTGCTCAGCAGCATTCTTAAAGATCTCTGCTCTTTCCCTTCCCTGCTCCCAGGCTGCTGGGGGACTGGGACAAAGAGCTTTTTGTTCACCCTGATTAAAACAACACTGGAAATTAATTGGAAGCTGCAYGAGAGGAGAAAAGGGCTACCTCAGCTTTGGCAAAGTATGACACCTGACATGGCTACAACAGGTARTAACAGRCAACCAGAGCCTTGTTTAACCCTGCAAAGTTAAAAATTTAAAATACAATTTCCAGTAGATAAACAGATAAAATAATTTTAATCTCTCTCAAAATCTTAATTGTGCTGAAATATCCATTACAATTCAGCTCCTGCACAATCTCTTTGGTAAGAACTTAATTTTATTGTTACCATGTCCTTAGAGAGCCTGAACTGTTCATTCTCCAGGACTGTTTTTTCTCACTTCTCCTAAGAAATCATAGGCCAGCTCTGAGATGTCAAAGGCTCTGTGGGTGTTTTCTGATGACAGCAGGTACTCCAGGGCACCGTCCTTCTCCTGGCTCCTCTTCAGGAAGTCATGGATCACCTTCCAGCGAGACAATTCCACCTCCTCCTCAGCCCATCTGTAGCTGGGGAGGGACGTGGAGCAGAGCAGAGGGAACACAGAGTCGTGGTACACCAGGACAAACGCAGACTTCAGGAATTCTTGATCTCTCTGCAGAGAAGAGTGGTGAAAATACCTCRGTGCAAACACGTGGTGTTGCCAAGCACTTTCCAAAGTATTGTACATGGGAAAAAACCCCAAACAACTCACTCCCAGTTCCCAGGAAAACAATGGGAAGAGACCTGACCTTCCTAAACATGCATCCATTATCTCGGATAAGCCTCCAGCATATCCACAAACCTGAACTCTGCCAGCCTTCCCACAAACTACAGGCACTGAGAGCCTTTTGCTCTGGGGAATTTGTATTTCTTAAAAGCAGTGCCACATCCTTCTTGCCCTGGAAACCCAAACTCCTCTCATCTCCCTGCTGTCCTAGGCGGAGCATGGCTCTGATCCCACTCCTTGGAGCCAGAGCTGATGCTGCCCCTGGGCACTGCTGTCCCACTCTTTGTGCAAGGCGTGACCTGTGTGCTCCCCTGTGAAGATCAGCTTGGAAAACCCAGAGACAAAGGATCAGCCTGGTCAATTATCAAAGACATGGGAAAGATCCAAGTCCAGAGTGTCCCAGCCCCAGGAGCACTGTGCCTGGTGGGAGCGTTTCACAGCTCAGCCTCACGGAACCACACCAGGGGTAAGCATTCAGCAATCCTCCCCTGGGAGTGGCACATGCCAGTCAGGTAGAACTGGATGGTTCTGGGAGCCCGGGGAGTTGCCAATTCTGTGAGCAGATCTGCTCTCCTTTTGGATGAATGGCCCTGACAAAGCTGCTCTGACTCAGCGGGTGTTTGTTCTGCGTAAACAGGGAGCCATCCTTGTGCATCAATTCAGGAGCATGCACAGGAATGAAATATCCCACTGCTGCTTCCAGGAAATCCAGCACTGAGAGCCAATGGCTTTCTCATTCAGTTCCTGYAGCTGCTCTCTGTCCAGGGGACAGGATGTAGGACAAGGTCTGGGTGAGCCCGGGGACAACCAGGTAAATTCTCCAGCTGTCTCTGTGCCAAAACATGGATTACAGCTGTCTGGAGTAGGGAGATCTCAGGAATTTATGGGGCCTTTTCCCAGGCAGATTGTGGGAGGACTGAAGCTCAGAGTTTGGAGGAGGGAAGATGATTTTGTGGGCATACACAGCCCCTTTTTGTATCCATGACTGTTAGAAGCACATCTTGACAGGGAGCCACTCTGGGTACCAACCTATAACAGGTTCCCCCCTAACACCACTGAAATRAAAAGTTACAAGTTAATTTCATTTTCCTCCTGCTCCTGGTTTACTGTTATAAATCTGGGTGAGAAATGTTAAGAACTGCATTTACATATCTCTATTTTCTAAACAGATGTAYGGTGAGAGGAAAAGCTAAGCAGCAATGCACTGGCAGGGAGCAGCTAGTTGGAATTACCCTGAATATATGGAAAGAAAAACCTGTGGTGTGTTACCTTCTCAATTCTCTTCAATGTTCTTTCTTTCTCTGCCCAGGCACTCTAAAATKAAATGAAAAATCAGAGCAAGGCTGGAGAACTTTTCTCCCAGGAACAAAAAAACCACCCTCAAATTTAGCCTGGAAATCCTGACAAGGTAACATACCCGAAGTGCATCCATCAGGTCTGGCTGATCCAGGAGTTGAGGGAAAGTTGCTAGCACAGGATTACAGATTAAGTCTGAAACAGAAAACAAACACATTCAAGGCTAAGGAAGAATCAGTTTTCAAAGTATTGGCACATCCAGGTATCCAGCACATYCCCTCCTGTCAGATTATTCCAAAGGGAAAATGAGCGGTGACAGTTCTCTAGAGCAGGGAAGGTAGAACTCCCTAAAAACTGTTCTGACTGCAGCCAATTCTCAGTGGCTGAGAGACAGTTAAACCAGGAGAGGGGACACACAAACCCCAGTGCTCTTTATTGGGAATGCCAACAAACATGAACCCTTCCTGATTTACCTGCCAGAGGTGTTTTCCCTCATTTCTGCACCTGCCTTTTTTATACACAGCTGCAATTGTGCTGCTTAGTTTGGATGTTATGGATAAACACACTTGGGTTCTACCTCAGCCTGGTGTGGCATTTTAGGAGAACCAAGGACCAAGTGCACAGTGAATTTTCCCAATGGAGCACATATCCCACTGCACAGGTGTCCTGGTGCTTTTTGGGTCAATTCCATGTGAACTCACTCTGCTCCTGTCATTATTTTAATTAATGAGACTGTGGATAAGATTCCAAGTGACGGAGAGCAGGATTTTGGCTGAGGTGTTTTCTTTATCATGTGATTTCAAATATTGAATGTACACTTGTTCCTTCACCTTGAAGCTGATGGTAAGTTTGGTAAACATGAAGCATTTACTAATGCCCAAACATTTAGGGGAAGAGAGCCAGGACTGATGACTTCTGGGAAGGAGAACAGACATTTTCAGTTGTCTATTCCTAAAGTGTTGGTGGATTTTGAAATAATAGAAATCTTCTTTAGTTGCACAGCTACCAGAACAACTCCTGGGATAAAGCCTTGCAATGGCTTCACATGAAGTCTGAATCCAAAGGGATGCAATTTAACTCCAGGAGAGGTCATCAGCATGATCTACTGTCCTAAACTATGCAGATCAAACCAGGTAAGTGTGGCAGTTCTCACCTATATAAATTCATATGTAGTACAGTTAAGAAATGTAAATTTTCCTTATTTCAAGTTGGTTTTAAAATGGAAAAGGCTATGAACTATCATTAGTTCTGTTGAATAATCAGGGCAAGACACTGAGTTCTAAATCCAGAATTCTCCAACTTCTGTCTCTCCCTACTGTCAGCAAGTAAATAATAATTAAAAACTAAAAATAAAGAGGATAACTTAGCCTGAGTGCCAAAAACATCTCTTACCAAAGGGACAGCTGGCAAGAGTCATTCCCTGGATGAACCTGATCTCCCTGCAGTGCTCACCTGTGCTTTGCATGCTCGTCCTGTCCTTCAGGAGGGCATCTCCAAGGATTTGCCGATAAAACACCAGGAGATGGATGTAGCACATGCCCCCAACTAATGTTTCAGGGAGAAAACTGTTGGGAAAATAAGGGACAGCAGTTGAGGTGTTCACTGCAAACACTGCAGATTTCTCTAGGCTGTCTGGAATACTTTTTCATTTTATGGAAGCACARGGACTCACTTCAGGATGTCTTTGGAGTGCACACTCGGTGACTTCACTTTCACCAGAAGMACAGGCTGCTTCCTGAGGCTCATAAACTGCTGAAAAACCCCAGAGCCTGCTGCAGGAAGAGAGAGCCCAGATTCACACAGTCAGTTTGAAACAACAGCAACAATTATATTACAAAAATGGGCATTTCAGTGGGTTGAGAACTCTTTTGAGTTTAGTAAGGCTGGTACCATCCAGCTCCCCACAGCCAAGGCAAAAGCAGATAAATAATGAAATGCATGCAAAAATGGAACACACAAACCCAAACCAGGCTGTGGGGACTGYTGTGAAGGAGATGCAGCATTAATCACATTATTATGTTTATGTTATATTGAAAAGAAGCCACACCTCTCCTCGATATTGATGGGTCAACCTCAACGCCTCTCTCATAGGGAGTTCCACCACTCAGGACCAGCTCATGCATCCTGCCAATAAAGATAAATTTGAAGCCCATATGATATTGGGAATTCAACTATTTTTGGAAYTTAATTGTACTGGGAGGTCAATTATTTTAAAAGCCATTAACAATATTGTTTCTTTTCCATAGCCCAAATATTTTTCTTGCATGGAATTTAGCAATTGTTTCGCTACAATGGTTTTGAGAAATCACCAACAATTAAAATCTTCCATATTTAAAATTTGTTAAAGAATRATGTAACCCCAGTTCTGCCAAGAGTAAGTCACTGCTGAAACAAGCATGAAATTGAATCTGTAATACCATGCTTACTTAATGAAATAGTAGAAGAATATTTTAAAAATGAGACTTAGAAGAGATTTAGAGACTTCTAGGACAGTAGAGGTGTCCTGTGGGTATTTTTTTTTTGCACTGTAACCCAGATAAATTCAGAATACATATACACAATATATATACGTCTACCAATACTTGGCAAAAACCAAGTCTTGAAAGTCTGAGCTACAATGAATTATTTCTGTCAATAAACAGAAAGTTTTCCTATATTTAATAAAATAAAAATATACACACTTTAATATTCTTTCAGATGACTGGACCCACTAATCATAAATCATAATTCACACTCCAAGAGCAGTGAGAGATTAATTCACAACAACTCCCACCTGACTMCATGTCTTGGGAACCAGTATCCCAATTTTCACCTGGGAAAAGGATAATGCAGCAAAGAAGAGCCAGAATCCCAAAGGACTGGGCTGGATGCCCCCTGCCCCAGCAGTGTGTAAGTATGAAACATGAGTTTTRCTCTCAGTCTAAAACAAATGTATACACATCTGTGTGTAAATACAGGGAGAGTAGGAAAAGGCAAAAAACTCACTTGGAAGGAACAGGAATCCCACTGGAAGTGAAAAGCTTCAGAAAGGCCCAGCCACAGCTCAGCTCTCCTCTTTCACCTGTTGACTAGAAAAAAAAGAGAAATGTAAATTATTTGAGCAGCTGACCCAGAATGAGTGACTGAATCACAATTAATAACAGTAACCACATGAAAACTCTTGTAGTTATCCCCTTTTCCTTTCACCCTTGTGTGTTCAAAAATCACAATCTGCCTTCTCTGAGGGTCGTTTTTCTGGCTTTACCATCTATTGTCTTACTACCTGTTGTGCTTTCCAGCAGCATATCCCAGATGGACAGGCTCTATCTGTGTAAACTGGAGCTGGAGACCACTGTCCATGCTGCTGAAACAGTTAAAACTTTAGCTTTCCAACTGTACAGGACATTAGTCTGAAATAAACCACAGAGATGGAAAACTGCAGGAGTGAGGGGAGAACTAGTCCATTGTGATCCCCTGGCATGGGATCTTTGGCACAAGTTATTTCAGTGTTGCTACAGGGACACTCATRTCCATGAGTCAGAGGGATTTTTATTCTCTAATTAAGAATATTCTCCCATCAGAGAATCCCAGAATGCTTTTGGATGAAAGGGATTTTAAGGATCATCTTGTTCCACCCCCTGCCATGGGCAGGGACATCTTCCACTATCCCAGGTTGCTCCAAGCCCTGTCCAACCTGGCCTTGGACACTTCCAGGGATCCAGAGGCAGCCACAGCTTCTCTGGGCAACTGTGCCAGAGCCTCCCCACCCTCCCAGAGAAGAATTCCTTCCCATTATCCCATCTATCCCTGCCCTCTGATAGTGGGAAGTCATTCCCCCTTCTCCTATCATACATGAGCTTGTGAAAAGTCCCTCTCCATCTTTCCTGTAGGCTCCTTCCAGGTAATCCTATTCTCTAATCCTGTTCTCTAATGAGGGATATTCTCTGACTGGGACCAGCTGCTTCCCTTTATAAACCTGCCCTTGGAGGGATTTCCACTGCACCTCCCCACACTCACATTGCACTTGTATGTGATGCCAAGCTCAAACAAGATCCCAATGTCTGAAGACAGGGAGTTGGATCTGACAAAACAGTCACCATCAAGCAAGCTGGGTAAGATGCCCATCACCTGATACAGAGAGGGGAGGAAAAAAAATTTAATATACCTATTAAAAAAAAAATTAAAGGTCATCAAGCACATCCCTCACTCAACACAAGATCTTAGACCCAATCCATACAAAAATGAGGAGAGAACCAATTCCAGTCAAAACCCTGCTCCCCTTATTGTCTCTCCATGGAGCACAGCTGTGCCACCAAGGAACACTTWAATGACACTAAAGGAAAAAGCTGTAAACAGCCAGGGGCTGTATCACCTACCCTTGGAGAAAAGGTCCAAGTTTGAGGATTTTTAGGCAGCCACGTGGCTCTCACTGTGTGAATGTTACTCAGCACCTGAAGTGGGGAAAAAAGCTAAGGTCAGTTTTTCTGGAGAGCCCCTTTCAGAAAATGCAGGGTTATCCCAGATGGACCCAACACAGAACACAACCAAGACAACTGGAAGAAAACTGCTGGATAATCAGGGTTATGTTTTTACAAAAAGCTGCTCTGCACACACACAAAGGAACAGAGGATCAAGGGCACGTGGAGGAATCTGCCCCTGACCCAGCTGCTCCAGGCCCGTCCCAGGAGACAGATCAGCCCAGGAAACACTCACTGCAGGTGGGGGACCCGAAATTAGGGAATTAGAGAAATGGAGCTCCCACCCCAGCCCCTCCCAGGGCCACCCAGCACAGCCCCAGGGGCAGGGTGTGACTGTCACCCTGAGTCAGGAGCAGCTCCCTGGCTCACCTCACACTGCTCTGGGGCATCTTGGGCTGCACCTGATTTACCACGAGAGGAAAACACAGGGGGAGAAACCAAAGGCAGAAAAAGGGAGGGGTCCAAGTGCCTTGTGGAGCACCTTGGGTGGGAAGCTTGGCTTGCCTGGCCATGCCCAATGCCCATCAATGCAGTCTGGCCTGTTTTATCATTCAGTTCTGTTCTTCTGGGCGAGTGGGCTCAAACCAGACTCATCTGAGCATAAATTARGCAGCTTGGGAGGTGTGTGTGTCTCTGAGACAGAGAGGAAGCAGAACCTGAAGGATGCTGGAAGCTCCAAACCTCCTGCAGTCCTTTTTTGGGAAGCAGACACGTTCCTTACCCGGCTGCCATCGAAGAGGCAGAGCCGGACGTGCCGGCTGAGGACRCGCACGCCGCTCCCAGGGAGAGGGATCATCTTGCAGCTACATAAAGTGACAATCAGGGACACTCTGGTGGGCCTAGGATGGATCTGAAACACAGCAGAAGGAGGATTAARCCTACAGGCCCCTCTGCATGTGGTCTCATCTTGTGTTTATGGACTGAGGTTATTCTCCCAGCCACAAACCCAGTGCGGTGGCAGCAGCAGGATTTCTTCACAAGCCTTTAGCTCTGCCCCAGGGATGTTTTAGAGACAGACAGGAGGTCCCAGCAGAAGAAATATTTGCACCAGAAATGGTGCAAATCAAGACATAATCACCAGCCAAAAGGAAAGAGGGCAAATAAAGTTTGTGTTCCCCTTAGCAGCAATACTCACRGTATTTCTCTCAGAGTTCCACACCAAGTCTTTGAAAGCCAGCTGGGATGGAGTAAGCTTGGGTTGCAAATAGTAACTTGCTCGAAACTCTTCACCTACAACAAGAGTAAATTTAAAAACTCTTCGTTTTTCAAATGATCTTTATTGTGCCAAAAGGACAATACCAAAAATTCATGTCCAGTTGAATATTTGACTAAACAAAACTATGGAATTATCTGCCATGAGCACTGTCTACTATTTGTGAGTGTTCTGAAGTATTTAATCTCAAAAGCACAATAACTTAATTTTWAAAAGAGATTAAACAGCTTTAAACAGAAAGACTAACAAAACATGAGATATCTTATATATATTTGGTCAAGASACTAGAAAAGACCTTTGAGAAAAAGGGAAGATTAAAAGAAAATTTAAAAAATCATCATTTCCTGCAAAGTCAATAGGAACAAACTTCCAAAGAGGAAACTCTTTGAAATCATAAGGAAATTTTTCAGGATTTCACATTGATAAATTAAAATTTAAGGGAAAAAAATCTTTTATACTTTTTTTGATGGGTTAAATACAGCCAGTTAGCCAATTAATTAAAATTGAGCAGTATGGATTGGTGTCCAACAGGCTGGTGACAGGGTGAGAAAGCCACCMCAGAGACCTGAGAATCCTGCCAGGTGAGATCCCTACCTTCCTCCAGGAGCTGGAACAGCATGGATGGGCGGAACCCTGCAGGAACTGCCCCTGTGGTGGTCAGCACCTCCACAGTGTCATTCTAGGAARAACAAAGGAAAAAGGATGTTACTGGTCCTGCTATTTAACAGCAAATTTCATCCTGATTTACAGCTCTGTTTAGAACCAGAAACTTGAGGTAACAGTCACCTCTTCTGAAGCATTTCTGTGGCATTTCTTCCTACCAAAAAMCCCCAAAACACAGATGTTAATTAAGAACAATGGTCTTTGATATGAKGCACGGTGTTTGGGAAAAGGCACAGCTTTTCTATGAAATAATGAAGATTATGGCAGGTGAAGCTGCCCTGGAAGAGGGGCACCTACCCCTACGATGGCTCGGACAGCACTCCAGTGGGAATCTGTTCTGGAAGAAAATAGAGGGAATTATAGTAAATCCTCACATGAACAAAAATTTAGCCACTAATTATTGCTCTGTTTCCAAACAGCAGCAGCTTCACAACCATATCTGAGGCATTCCATTTACCTTTTTTTAATTTCAGTTCCATCTGCTGTTTCATCCACCACTTCTATGTGTTCTTCTGACTCCTCCTGGCTTTCTTCTTCTTCCTTAGGAACCTGGAATTCACATTTAAAATGGCAAAAGGCTTGAATTCTTCCCAGTTCTGTTCTTAAAAATGCSTTCTCCAACCACAGCCCATATTAATATAAGTTTAGAATAAATTAAGTAAGTTTAGAAAAAGAGATTTTCTGTCTGTGATACAGAAAATTGTTTACATAGACTCCCATTTCAGATAAATTATTAAAACCCCAAATCCATCCACAGCAGCTTGGAGTCTTCAGAGTTGACCTTTAAGTGACAAAGATTCTGACTTTGATATTCAAGAAACTTCTCTGCCACAACTTCACAAAGCACAGAAATGCTGCTGTTGATGGATATCTCCAGCCTCATGGACAAAAACATGGAGCTATTTCCAAATAACTGGCTTTATTTCCAAACAACACATGTGACCAGATCATTGATTATTGATCATTAATCTATATAAAAGAGCAGAGGTGAGATGRGGACAGAGGTTGCAGCACACCCACCGCAAGGTAGGTCCTGGGAACGAGGCCTCTCTCCCCCTTGGAATTTTCAGCTACCCACCAGCCATCCTCCTTCTTGTCATGTATGAGCAGGATTTCACCTTTCTTTGGCATTGGAGGAAGGGACAGAGACAACAAAAACAAGCAAATATTTAAATGAAAAAGGACCTAACTCAAATTTTTCCCCAAATCCCACAACTGGCTGAATCCCAAAAGCACAGGATTTCATTATGGTTACTGCTTAACTCAGAGTGATCTGCAGTAAAAACCCTTTGCAGAGAGATATTTACCACAAATGTGAGATCCCCTTCCTGCTGGGCATCAAAGTTCCCAACAGCAACACATTCTCTAACATTTGGATCATCCAACAATTTCTCCTCATCTTCTTCAGTGTCTTCCTCCTCACTTTCTTCATCTTCACTCTCCTCCTCTTCTTCATTTCCCTCTTCTGCATGAGGGCCTTTCTGGTGTTCCTCACCCCTATCCAAAACAAATCCAACTGTTTTTTAGTATCATTCCCACCAAACTTTCTGAAATGCTGTCAGGCCTCTGCAAGGACATTATTCAGATACAGCATTTTCATTCCTCTGTTTTGTTCTCTGTCCTGAAGAAACTCCTCCAAACCTTATATTCCAGCCATTATCCAGCACCCTGAGAAAATCCCAGCAAGCCATAAATKACTTCTCTCCTGAGCACTTCTACTTTTATCCTTCTGTTATTTTTCAGCTAATTAAGGGGGTGATATAATGATTTTTCAAGGTCTATTCCAGCTATCCTTTAAAAAGCCAGTTGCATTTGTATCTTTAAGCTACTCACCCTGGATAATTCTTTGTCACATTTTCCTGATCCAAGACAAGAAGGAGTTTCTGCAGCTGCTGGGAGAGTCTCAGCAACAGCTTTTCTTCCTCCTCCTTCCTCTGGCTGTAATTCCCCACCGGCGCAGGCTCGTCAGCCTGACAGAGAACCCAACAAATGCCCCAGAGAATCAAAGCTCCCCAATAAATTGCTCAAAGAATCAAAGTCCCTCTATAAATTAAGTTTTCCAGACATGCCTTACAAGTTTTCCCCTTCCTGGGCTGCTGTCACTCCCTCTTTAGTGACAACTTTCTTACCCTTTCACTCTGCCAAGGTGAAATTCTCTGTTAAGTTTTCACCTGGGACTTGGACAAAATAAAGCACTAAAGCGAGTTTTAAAATATATAAATGGATATAAAAAAATTAATTGGAGAGATGACAAGCAGGGATTGTGCAGTGCTGGGCACTGCTCTTGTTGTGAGGCATCTAAAATGGAACATTGATTTTCTTTAAACACTTTCCATGGTGAATTTTGGAGAAAACCACAAATTAATCTCCATACTTACTTTTTTCAAAGCATGGAGAGCCTTTGTATTCTCYTCCACCAATTCCTTCAGCTCTGTACATCTGCATTGAGAGCAAGACAAGCTGATGGTATTTTCTTAAAATTCTGACCCAAACCACACCTGCTGGCTGAAAGGTGTCATTTTAGGTGCTGTGTGTCCCGTCAGGCTGAGAATTCCAAGCCCAAACAGCAGCATCTGCCAGAATCCCAGATAGGTGGGACTGGGATGGACCTCTGGAGCTCATCCAGTCCAACCCCACTGCYCAGGCAGGATCACCCAGAGCAGGTGACACAGGAATGCATCCAGCTGGGTTTGGGATGTCTCCAGAGAGGGGAGGGAGACTCCACACCCTCCCTGGGCAGCTCTTCCAATTCTCTGCCACCCTCACGTTGGATTTGTGYTTWAATTTATGGCCATTGCTCCTCATCCTGTTGCTGGGAACACCGGAAAGAGCCTGGCACCATCCCCTTGGCACCTGCCTTGGAGATATTTATAYGGATTGGTGAGATCCCATCTCAGCCTTCTCTTCTCCAGACCSTCCTCAGCCCCAGAGGGCTGGGAAAGAGCCAGCCTGGACAACAGGAGCGGGAAGGGCAGGGAGGAAGCTGCACAATCGGGAGAGAAAAGGCATGGAGGGAGCGAACACTGCTGAGGGTACCAGAGGGGACGGTGAGGGCAGCGCCGGGGCGCTGGGATCGAGGGATGGGGATCGGGATGGGGGTTCGGGATCCCCTCACCTCAGCCGAAGGGGCTCCCGCTGCCCGGGGGCTGCGGCCGCGCTCTCCGCCCGCAGCGCCTCCACCTGCAACAGGGGACGGGGCGGTCAGGGCCGGGGGGACGAGACACCCGGTATGGGGTGAGACACCCGGTATGGGGTGAGACACCCGGTGTGGCACCGGCCCCGGTACAACCCTGGTACATCCCCGGGACCGGCCCCGGTACAACCCCGGTGCAACCCTGGTACATCCCCGGTACAACCCCGGTGCCAGTCTCGGTACCAGCCCCGGTACCTGTGCCCGCAGGTCCCGGCTCCGGCGCTGCACCCGCTGCAGCGGCCCCCGCGCCCGCCGCTCCGACATCGTCACCGGGCAACGGGGCAGCCCCGGCGCCGCCGGATGACGAGCCCGGGGCGGGGCCGGAGCGCTCCACGGCCGGCCCCGGCAGCCCCGAGCTCGGCAAGGTCCCTCGCACCCCCAACACATCCGCCGGGGCTCATGTGGGGACAAACGAGGTGGCGTTTTGTGATCCCAGCCACGGAATCACAGAAAGGYGGGSTTGGAAGGCACCTCTGGAGAACACCCAGTCTGATGGCAGGATCGTTACGTTTGGGAAGGAGGTCCAAGATCAAGAAAAAGCCTTAAGGGGCTCTGGGTAGTGCTTTTTTTCCCCCCCCCACAGATTTGAGAACTCCATAATACCTCTGAAAACCAGCAGCCCGCAATGAATCCCCCAGCACTCCCGTCTCCTGGCATTCTCTAGCAATGGGAAGAAGGAACTTGCTACAGCTACCTTCACAATTCCTTATCCAAAGTGCCAGGAGGAATTCTTACTCCTTTATTTCACTTGTTCACTCGCCCAGCCAAAGCATGAGCTCTTTCACCGCTTAATTGTCCCCATGCACACCCATAATGGGACTTGTTACATGTGCCCATAAGGCACGTTTTCACATTTATTCCACAAATAAACACCTAGGAGCACCATGCGATGACTTTTGCTAGTTTATTGTGTTGGCAGCGCTTCCTGGCAAGGGCAGAGCAGCAGGCTTAGAGCTGGACAAGTGCAGACAACCCTTTTGTGGAATACAGAAATCCRAGAATCATGGAATCGCTGAGCTTAGAAAAGACCTCCGAGATCATCGAGTGCAACCCGTGACCGATCCCCACCTTGTCACCCAGCCCAGAGCACCGAGYGCCACGTCCAGTTGTTCCTTGGACACCTCCAGGGACGGGGACTCCAAACCTCCCTGAGCAGTCCATTCCAGGCTTGGCATCGCTGCTTGCATATCCTCAGTTCTTTCTTGGGTTAGTCTGACACAGTTTGGGATCTTGCTTTGCGAAGGGAGGAAGAGAAGTCCTGCCATTTTATGGATGCTGTCCTGTCTGGCAGCACTGMYATTCCACGGATKATGTTCTCTCTAGCAGCACTGCTATTCCATGGATTATGTTCTCTCTAGCAGCACTGCYATTCMACGGATGCTGTCCTTCTCCAGAAGCCCTGCCATTCCACGGATGCCGTCCTTCCCGCTATTCCACGGAYGCTGTCCAGCCGGCAGCCCTGCTAYCCCAGGGATGCTGTCCTTCCCCAGCAGCGCTTCGCCCGTTCCCAGCGGCTCAGGCAGCGCCCACCGGAGCTCCGGAGGAGCCGAATCCACCGGAGGAGCCGCCGGGAGCCCGCTGCCAGGCCATGCCGGCGCTCAGGCCGCCTCCAGCTTCTCCTGCGCGGCGGCGAGGCGGCGCTGGAGGTATCGCTGCCGCCAGCGCAGGAAGCGGCGGCGCGCCCGGCCCGCCTGCCAGCCCACGGCCACCCCGGCGGCGAAGGCGGCCAGCAGCGCCCAGCGCACCACTCGCGGCCGCAGCGCCTCCAGCACCATCCCGGCCCCGCTCCCGCTCCCCCGAGCCCGGCACCGCCTCCCGCTTCCGCCGCCGCGGGGGCGGGACCGGCCCCGTTAAAGGCGGCGGGGCCGGGGAGGCGCYGCGTCCGCCCGCGCCATGGCCGAGGCGGCAGCGCAGGTAGCGCCTCACCCCTAGGCACCTTCTCCCTCTGCTCTTTCTTCTCCTTCCCCTCTGTAACTCCGCGGGGTTCCCCCGCAGCTCCTCACACGCTGTCTTGTGTTTCCCCCAGGATCTCCTGCTGGCAGCGGCGTTCGTGTCCGACGCGCAGTACAACAGGAATATTCCTTTTAAGACCTCCCCGGAGGCTGTCAGGTAAGGAGGGATGCGCCCCCCGCCCCGACCACACCTGCGGAGAGCCAGCCGCATCCGTGGCCAAACAGCAACAGCCGGGAAAAGTCGGCGGTGCTAAGAGGGGTGGATGGGTGGGGTGCMAAAAGCTGGACTTAAACTGAAATGCTTAAAACGGAGCTCAGCACATCTGTATGTTGAGGGTGGGAATTGACACTAAAAAGTTGTGGTTTGCTGGAGGGGAGRAAAYAAAACTAACATAAAGTCTTCCAAGYCTCTGGGGCAATGAAGAGTGTGGGAGGCTTGATCAGCTCTCAGCTGTGTGGAAGGTGCTGGAGTGGCTGAACCAAGTTAAATATTTTTGTTTACTATAATATTTTTTGTTTACTATAATAAATATTCTATTATTTAACCCTGCTCTGAAAGGCAGTATCGTATCCATCAGCTCTGAGACTGATTTGGAAGCAAATTGCCAAATTCCTTGCTGGCAAAAATGTTTGCTTGGGACAGCAAGTGCTGTTCTTCCAGGACACATTTGGTGATGCCCTGGGGATGTGGCCTGTAGCCTTTATTTATGGCGCCTGTGCCTTCTTCCCCCAGGCTCTATCACCTCTACAACCACTGGATGATGCGAACAGCCACCTACTTCTTCATCTTCCTCAACCTGTCCCTTGCCCTGTTTGAGGAACCTGCAGTGTATCCGCTCCCCTTCCTGGTGAGTTTGTGGTGTAGGAGCAGCAACTGCAGCTGCTGGAGCCAGCAAGGGCTTCTTGTTCAAAGTGGTTGTCAGAGGTGCCAAGAGACAGTGGATGGTGATGTTTTTGTGGGTATCTTTGATCTTCTGCTCTGGTGAGACCTCACCTGGAGTCCTGCATCCAGCTGTAGGTCAGGACCAGCACAGGAAGGACATGGAAAGTTGGAGCGAGTCCAGAGGAGTCACCAAGTTGGTCAGAAGGGTGGAACAGCTCTGCTGTGAGGAAAAGCTGAAAGAATTGGGGTTGTTTAGCCTGGAGAAGCTTCAGAGGGACCTAATTGGCTCTTCCAGTACTTGAAATGGCCAACAAGAAAGATGGAGAAAGACTCCAAGGGCCTGGCATGCTGGATAAGGGGGAATGGCTTCCCACTGCAAGAGGGCAGGATTAGATGGGATATTGGAAAGAAATTGTCCCCTGTGATGGTGGTGAGATGAGGCCCTGGCACAGGTTTGCCAGAGAAGCTGTGGCTGCCCCATCCCTGGAAGTGTTCCAGGCCAGGCTGGACAGGGCTTGGAGCAACCTGGGGTAGTGGAAGGTGKCCCTGCCCATGGYAGGGTGTGGAATGGGATCATCTTTATGGTCCCCTTCAACCCAAGTGATTCTGTGACTTTATAATTCTTTGATCTGTTTGAAATGGGGACAAAAAAGGTACAGGAGCTGGCCAGGGACTGTAGGAGCCATTGTGGCCATCAGTAATGGCCCATGKGACTGTGGTCAAAGTCATATTGCTGTTCTCTATCCCAGAGACCAATTCCAGCCTTCTTTGGGACTCAAGTCCAGTCCTCATGCGTGAAAGTAGAAGCCAAGTTTTACTTTAGGCCAGACTTTTCTGCAGCCTTTATTTGTCCTGCACCAGTGTGATTGTGAAAGATGCACTCCTTGAATCCTAAGCAAACACAGACTTGCTGGCTTTAACCTGCCTGTGGCAGGGAATTCTGCAAAAGGAAGCCTGAAAATACTGCTCTGCCTGTTTTTTATTGTGAAAAAAGGAGTATTTCTGCTCCTGGTTGTGCTGGCTGAGCCCTGCTCTCTCTGCAGGCCACCTCAGTGCTGGAGGTGTTGTGCCTCCTGGTGTTCCTCGGCCGCCTGACACACTTTGCCAAAGTCACCCTGCACAACGTGTTCTGGAAGGACACCAAGAACATCTGCATCATGGTGGCAATCCTGGTGAGTTGGGCCCAGGGGAGGTGGGTTTTTTTTTCCCCTCATGTTGCTTTCCTGGGATCCCAGACCTGGCATACACGAGCCATGGTCAAGCCCACCAGCTCTCACAAACCTGTCATGTGTCACCTCTCCTGTATCAATGAACACTTCACTATCTAGACACATTCCAGCATTAATTCTGGGAGCTTTCCTTCTTCCTCCCACAGCTATCCCTGACAGACCTGGCCATATATGGGGTCCTCAGGCTGTATGGTGTGAGGAGCATCCGATGGTCAAGGATTGTGAGGCCCATCTTCCTCATCAACTTTGCAGAGAGTCGCCAGGTAAAGAAAAGGTCTGGTGGGATGTCCAGAGTCCTGTTTTTTCAGACAGCCTGCTGCTTTCCACAATCCAGGGGATGTAGCAGAAGGGTTTTATGGTAGAATTTAGGATCCTGTGAGAGAAGGTTTGTTTCAGAAGTGGCCTGAAGTAATAATTTGAGGTGGGCAAAAGGGTGGATTCACACAGTACCACAGGAAAAACCCCTGTGTTTCTCCCTGAGTCAGGGATCAGGTTACTGATTTCTGGAAGTCTCSTGGGTAAACAAGTGCTGTAGTCTGGGTTTGGACTCTGATTCCTCTCAGCATGGAGAGATCTTTGTCCTGCTGCCCAAGACTGGTCTGGTCCTGACTTAAAAATGAATAAACTGCGATGTGGAGGCCTGGGGGAGGGAGCAGCTCAACATTTGGGCTCAGAGCCTGTGTTTTGTGGCCTGGAGTGATGGATTTCTGTCCCTGACTGGTTCCCTGCAGCAAGARCACCTCAGCAGTGCCCTGGGCCCTCTGTCCCTTGGCTCCTGAGTTCACTGTGATTTGTAGCTGAGGCCTTTCTTCCTAGGATCCCCCTGATGAACAAGGAGGAAAGGCCTGGGTCTTTTGCATCCCATTTCAGGGATTTGATCCAGGGATGGTGAGGGGGAGAAAGGGTGCCATGTTGCCTCTGAACATTCCCTTGTCCCGGCAGATCCGGAGGGCGTTCCGCAGCATCCGCAACACGCTGCCCGAGATCACCTATGTCTTCCTGCTCTTCATGTTCAGCCTCCTCATGTTCTCCCTCATGGCCTTGAAGCTGTTTGGAGAGAGGTGTGGGTACTTCYTTGCTCCTGGGATACTCTGGGCACACTCCAGGCAATTCCTAGGGAATGCAAGAACCGCTCCTGTTGCGGGACATGTGATCCCAGTGCTTAACTCCAGGCTTTCCTCTTCCTCCCAGGAATCTCCAGACAGCAGAAGGCCTGCCCTACTTCAGAAACTACCTGGAGATTGCTGTCTCTTATACACATCTAGATGTGTATAAGAGACAGCCTCTTCCTCCCAGGAATCTCCAGACAGCAGAAGGCCTGCCCTACTTCAGAAACTACCTGGAGATTGTGTTTGACCTCTACGTGCTGGTGACCACAGCAAACAGCCCAGATGTCATGTATGGATGTCATGTGTGGATGATCAGATCTCTTTCTCTYATAGTGCTCTCAGGGCTCTCTGTGCAGCCTCTAATTTGCACAGCAGAGTTAAAATTCTTTGGGTATTGGGCTTTTCATCCCTGTCTCTTCTGRGTTCCCATTGTGCTTTGTGCTGGGAAGGTGCTGCCAGGAGTAGGGCAGGGAGGAAGGGCTCAGTCATCCATGTGCTGGARATGTCTTCAGCACAACCGCAATGGTACAATGACCCTGGGAATTTAAACTGAGAAATAAAATGCTGCTCATCCTAGAGCAAGTGGAAAAGCAGATGTGAGAGCAGCAAGGGTCTGAGGCCAAAAAATAGCATCTGGCTGAGGCATTGCCTCATGTCTGCTCTAAAATTTGGCTGCACTGGCAGAGATTTCATCTCTGTGCTGTCTTCCRCACCCCTTCAGTCAGRGCCTGACAAAGCAGGATGAAAACCCAGCAGAAGAAAAGGGTTCTCCAAGTGAACTAATGCAGCTTTTAGCTTTTAATCTGACGAGTTTGATCTGGCAGTCCAAAACAGCACTKGGAAATCCACATGGTAGTCTGTTTTCTCGTGGGCTCACTTTTGTTAGTCTGGCAAGCAGCAATCCCTCTCCTCTTCTCTAGGATGCCAGCATTTGACTTCAGCTCCTGGTATGCCCTGTTCTTCATCGCCTTTGTCATCGTCAACACTTACATCTTCATGTCTCTCTTCCTGGCTGTGGTCTACAACAACTACAAAAAACACCTGAAGGTAATGCCTGGAGGGGCTTGTGACCTTCCTGCTGTTCTCTGTCAGGAACCTCTGTCTTTCCCTTGGAAAGCTTTGAGAAGGGGAAAGAGCTTCTTGCAAACARCAAGCACAGACCCACTTCTCTTATCATGGGCTTGTTGGGAGTTCTGCTGTTGGCATTGAATGAAATATTCTATTGTGTTTCCCACTGATAAGAGGCACATTCTGCATTATTTTGGAGGCTTAGTCCTAGCTCAGGAATGCTGTCTCCATGCAGGGAGCTGTTTTTTGCACAGCATCTTTGCATGTGCTCTGAGAGCAAGTGAATTGGAAATGGGAGGTCTGAGTAAATCAGAATTTTTSTAGGGGCAGTTTGGGACTTGTAATCAAAGGAGGAGAGCTGGGAATTCCTGGGTGCTCCCATGAGGGGGTTGGATCTTTCTCAGGAAGCAGAGTGCTGGRTGTCCCTCTGCTCACAGTCATGTGCAGAAGAGGATCCCCAGCCCTGCTCTCAGCAGGATTCACTTGTGGATGGGAAGCATGTGTGGACACATCCTCTTTGCTTCTGTGGCCATGCAGATCCCGTGATTTTTGTCACCTCCTTCCTGTCTGACACTACCCTTTGTCTTTCCTTCCGGTTTTTCAGTGCTGTCCCTRCATCCAGCAATCTGCTGATCCTTCCAGAGCTTGGTGTGGAGARCCCACAGCCGCCTGTTAAACACCATTTCTCACCCCCCACACACACTAACTGTGCTGTGCTTTGTGTCCAGTGCCATTCCCCTGGGTCTCTCCTTGCACCTCTGTGCTGTGCAAATGAGTTTATTTGTTAAAGAAGGGGGGAGGGCACCTGGAGCCGCCTGACTCCCAGCGCTCTCTCCAGAACGAGATCCGTAAACTCGCCTACATGAAGCGCCGCAAGATGATCGAGGCCTTCAACCTCCTGAAGGAAGAGGARGGAGAGCAGTTCGTGGTTCGGGAGGCCCGCTGGAAGCAGCTGGTGAAGCTGGTGGCTCCTGACACCAGCAATTCCCACCGGGAGCTGCTGCTCCGCATCTCGGATGACGAGCAGAAAGGGTTCGTAGGTGAGCAGTGGGGACTGGGGAGGAGCCAGGACCCYGATCCTTCCAGGGGTTTGGCATTGGGAGTTTTGATCTGTAATGGCCCCAGAGGGACTCAGAATCACAGTCATTGAGGATGGGAAAGACCTTCAAGGTAGAGTCCAACCTGTGCCTGTTCCCCACCTTGTCACTCAGCCCAGAGCACTGAGTGCCATTTCCTGTTGTTCCTTAAGCACCTCCAGGAATGGGGTCTCTGGGCCCCTCTTCCCTCCAGATTCCTGGAGTCCTGAAAGGTTGTTCTTGCTGCCTATGCTGTAGCCCATGTCCCACACACTGTGAGTGGCCTTTCATGGCCATTTGGTGTCAGGCCAAGCTCTCCATGGGATGTGGGACCTCCTGTTCTCAGCAGAGGATGTGGRAAGCCTCCCTTGTTATCAGATGCAATGTGGCTCCCCACACAGTCCTCTGGAGCAGGAATATCGGGAGAGATGGGTCACTCTCCTTGTTCTGAATCCTTCTGTGGTGGTTGTTGGCCCATGGCTCGAGCCAATTCCCCAGGAATGGGGCGGAGAAGCTGCTTGAATTCCAAGTTCAGCCCGTTGTGGTGGACACCACTCTGGGATTGGCTTTGCTGGGAGCGGAGACAGAGGAGCCCAGACGGCTGCTGCCCCTGTGGGCTCGGATGTGCCTTTAGCAGGTGCTGTTTGTTTGCCATGAGATCAGGCTGACACTGCCACTCTGCTGCAGACAAGAAGTCCTTCGTGCAGCTGGCAGACCTGCTCAACATCCAGGTGGTGACGCTGAAGATCCGCAGGCACCCCCTGGCGCGCTGGGCGCCGGCACTGTACGGATCCGCGCCCAGCCGGCTCCTGCGCGGCCTCGTCAGGCACAGGTGAGCCCTGGCACGGCACAGGTGAGCCCTGGCACGGCCCTGGCACAGCCCAGGGCTCTCCTGGATGTGCTGCTGGGGAGGACAGACCCTCAGGGCTCTGCTGCTGCTCCTGGCCTGCCTTGCTCAGTGTGGAGGAAGTAGCTGTGGCTGTGGGCGAGGCCCCGCTGCCTGGGCTGGGTTTTGCTGACATCAGGCTGTGCTTTGTGCCCTGCCATGCACTTGGATCTGCTCCTAGCTCAGCAGTCTCTGCTGCAGAGCTGTGTCCTGCTGCCTCATCAGCCCTGGGAGGTCTCTAGAGCTCTCTTTCACYCCTGAGCCTTCCCAGGATCCCAAAATAGCTGAGGTTGAAAGGAACATCTAGGGATGGGCTAGTGGAACCCCCTGCTCCAAGCAAGGTCAGCCACAGTAGGGTACTCAGGGCTGTCCTGGCTGGGTCTAGAGTATCCCCAAAGGATGGAGGCTCCATAACCTCTCTGCAACCCCTTCCAGTGCTTGATCACCCCCTGGTTAAAAAAAAAAAAAAAACAAACCCAAGCAACTTCTTTGTTTAAATGGAAGTTCCTGAATTTCAACTTGTGCCCCTTTCCTCTTGTGCTTCCACTGGATATCACTGAGAAGAGTCTGGCTCCATCTTCCCTGCACCTTCCCATCAGGTATTTATGCACAGGAGCTGCTCCTGACCCTTCTCCAGTCCAGTCAGGCTGGACTACCCCAGCTCTCCCAACACATCACATTGCACTGCCCTGTCATTCTGTCAGTTCTGTGACCTGTGCTGCCCCAGCTCTGTGTGTTCAGGCCTCTCCAGTRCTGGGGAGCCCAGCTCACCCTGGTTCCTCCCCCAGCACCTCCAAGTGTGGCCTCWCCAGTACTGAGTAGGTGGGGAAAAATCACTTCCCTGGACCTGTTAGCCAAATTCTGTGTTGGACTTCAAGAGCAAAACTAAACTCTTYAGTGGCTCTCCCCAACTCTCAGGTTTGAGGAGAACTGATGGGTAAAGAATTTTTGAGAGAGGAGGCARAGAGCTTCTGAAATAACTGTGTGGCTTTGACCTTCCTGGGAGCTGCAGGCTGATCTCTCTTGGTTCTTGCAGGGCTTTTGTTTGGACCTACGATGCCATCATCCTGATAAATGCTGTCTTCATTGCTCTGGATGAGGAAAGCCCCTACATTTCCTATGCAGAGTGGGTGTTCCTTGCTCTGTACATCGTCGAGATCCTCCTGAAGGTCTACACTTATGAACCCAGGGAGTTCTTTGGCAAAACCCAGTTCTGGAACTGGTGAGTGGGCTGGAGGTTTGTGTGGAGCGTGGTGAGTGCTGTGCTCRGCTCCTCAAGGACTGAAAGGCTCTGAACTCCTGTGCCAGGGTGTGTTTAAGGTGAATCAGAGGATGTTGTGACAAAGCTCTCCCATGTGCCCATAGCCTGAGCTGGCCCTGATGTGAGGAGCAGGGGTCACTCCTTGATTAAACCCCTCTCCTGTCCCTGTCCCCCAAAATCTAACAGCAGTGCCTTCCCTCGTGCCAGGTTTGATACTCTCATCATCTTTGCTGCCCTGACTGCAACGATTCTCAATGCCACCCTCAAGTCCAGTAAGTGCAGCTTGAGCAGCCTGCATGCCTTGGGAATCCTGGTGTCCTCCCCAGCCTTCTGGCTTGAGAGGCTTTGTGACCAGACAAGGAATTTCTGGAGGGTTTCTAAGAACTAACCCAGTCTTCCTCTTTTTTCTTTTTTCTTTTTTTTTTCTTTTTAGCTCCCTGTTGTAGTGTTTAACAAGGACACAATCGTAACAAATTAAAGAATTTTATCTAAATGCTTCCTGGATTTATTTTCATAATAAAAACATCTTTGTTCTTTTTTCAGCCATGAAGTACAACAGCCAGCAGATCCTGGACATTGTGTTCATCCTGAGAGTCCTCAGGCTGATCCGGATTGTTGACAGCATTCAGAGGTGAGGAGGGGAGTGGGATGGGAGCTGGTTTTTGGGGAGGGGTTGGTGCTCTGTGTGCCCACACTGGCCATGGCCACCCCACAGAGCTTCCCAAGGCCTTGTCCCAGCCTGCCTGGGAGGAGCCCAGAGGCTGCAGGAGCCTCTCTGGGGACGTGGGGAGCGTGGGGGGCCGGGGTGTGACAATAACCAGCGTGGGCTCTCCGCAGGTTCCAGGTGATCATGAACACCCTGATAAACATCGTCCCGACCATGCTGACCTTTGGTGGGCTCACTCTGGTAAGAAATCCCRGTGTGTTGGCTCAGAGCACTCCAGTTTCAAAGAAGTGTGTCATAAATCTCATGCTCRTGCTGTTTCCAAGGGGATAAATGCAATTCCCTGGATGGCAGRCCCTTGGAACTGTAAGTACCCGTTTGAGTCGTGACCATTGTGCAAGCAAAGGGCTGCATTCCTGCTTTTTCCTGGATCAGGACATCCTCCTTGGATCCATGGGGTGTTCTGGCAGCCTGGGCTTTGCATCATAAGGAATCAAATCATGGTTTGGGCAAGAGGCTGAATGAGAAACCTCGATTTCAAATGATTTCCTAAAATGAGCTTCTGTTATGATTTGGGAATATTTCCTATCYGTGTATTTGTAGTTCTTGGCTAATTATTCCTGCTTGGTGATTGCTGTTGGGTGGCTTGGGGCTCTTGGAGTCTGTGCTGCCCTGCAGCYCCTTGCTGTGCCTGTGGAAACTGGGAAACCTGCYGGGATGCTGAGCTTGCCCTGGGGCTTGCAGCTTGCTGGAGAAGCAGGTGATGGGCTTTCTCTTCCCAGGTTGTGTATTGTGTGTTTGCTATCGTTGGCATGGAGCTATTCCACGGGAAAATCCAGTACTTCCCAGCCAACTCCAATGCTCCTCACGCCCTGGAGTGTGGGAATCCAGCTCTCAAGGATTCCCTGTTTGCCCGTGGGAAGTACTGCAAGAACAACTTCAACAACTTCGCCTCGTCCTTCATCGTGCTCATGGAGCTCACTGTGGTCAACCAGTGGCACGATATCCTTTGTGGGGCACATTCCCAGCTGGATCCTTGGGACATCTGCTGGGTTTCTGGTTCCCCCCTCAGCTCCTCCTTTCCTCCCCTTTTCCCTTAACTCCCACTCCACTCTTTGCCAATGGATTTGCCAACGTGACAGCTCAGCCTGCCAAGCTCTACTTCATYGCCTTCCACATTGTGATGGTGATAATCATTGTCAAGTACGTTTTTTGGGGTGATTTCCTCTSYTTTAGGGGAAAAGGGGATCTGCCCCTGTCAGGGCACTGCTGGTGGGTGCTGGGGTCACCCACTGGAGATGGGTTTGAAGGGATCTGCTGCATTCTTGTCCCCACTGTGTGGTGGTGTTTGCAGGGGTGCCAGGACAAGGGAAGAGATGAGAATCTTGACTCCATGTTTCAGAAGGCTGATTTATTATTTTATGATATATATTATATTAAAAGAGAATGATATATTAAAACTATAGTAAAAGAATAAAATAAAGGATTTCTTCAGAAGGCTTGCAAGGAAAGGAATGGAATGATAAAAGCTCATGACTCTCAGAGAGTCCAAGCCAGCTGACTGTGATTGGCCATTAATTAGAAACAACCAACATGGACCATTCAAAGATGCACCTATTGCATTCCACAGCACCAGATAATTATTGGTTTTCTTTTCCTCTGAGGCTTCTCAGGAGAGAAATCCTGGCAAAGGGATTTTTCAGAAAATATCATAGTGACACCACTGGGTGCTGCTCTGACCTGGAGGGGATGGAGCACTGGGGAATGAGCCTGGGCACGCTGGGACAGTCAGGAAATGCTGTCTCAGTTCTGCTCGTTGTTTCTTTCAGCATCTTYGTGTCGTTCATCCTGGAAGCTTTCTTTGTGGAGTACTCCCTGGAGAAGAGTGAAGTGGAAACTGCCATCGAGCAGAAAATCCAGGAGCTGGGAATGGGAGTTCAAGAGTAAGCCCCCAAATGTACCCAAGCTGGATGTGGCCAGTTTGGCTCCACTGATGGGGGAAAACCACCCCCTGTGTCAAGGTGTGAGCTGACATTCCTCTTCCTTGTCACAAAGTTCTGGCTCATCTTCCTGAAAAATGGAGATTCCTCTTCCCTGTCTTGAAGTTCTGGCTCCTCTGCTGGCTTAGGTGCCAGTAGAAGGCCACTGGTGTTGGCTTAGTTGCCTTCTGTGGCTCTTCCAGCTGGGAATTCCAGCCTAGAGGACAGGGAAGATGCTGGAAAGTAACCCCATGGCTGGTGCCTGTCCTGCCCCACTGAGAACCCATCACTGCTGGGCTCCCAGGGTGGGATGTGGCCCCTTCCCAGGGTAATTCCTGGCCCTTGCTGTGCAGGGATGAGCTCCAGCATGAACAGCTCCTCGACAACATGGAGAGTGCCGAGCACGAGCTCGAGGGGGAAGGTGGAGCCAAGGCACAGAGCAAAGGGCTGGTGTTCAAAATTGCCTCCAAACGTAAGTGTGACCCTCCAGGGTGTCCAAGCCCAAGGCTCCCAGCTGTTCCTGGGGAAGCTCCCAATCCCTGCTGCTCCCTTGGGGCTACAAAAGCAGCTAAACCCCACCTGGAAACTTTGGGACAGCTGTGGATGTGTGATATKTGTTGTTTCTCTTTACTTCTGTAGCATCTTCTCCTCTCCCACCTCAGCCCTTCTGTGTTCCTTGTCCTCAGCAGCCTCCCTCTGGAGACACTGCTCTGCTGGCCGAGGTCCTGCTGTGCCAAGACTCCCGTTTTCCTTTCTCCTTCCTCTGGGTTTTGCATTCCTGCTGCCTTGGATCCTTTCTKCTGCCTCGGTGACTGTTTCCCTCCTTCTCCTGGCTTTCCTGCTGTACCTCAGCTTTCCATTGTGTGGGAATAGAAGGGCTTAAAATCCCAAATAATGGCCTTACCTTCAAGAAGGGCTCAGAGTACCTAAAAGTAGATGGGATGGAACAGCAGGGAGTGTAATTTGGGGGATTTTCTTGCCTGTTTTAAGGTATCCAGAGGAGCACATCTGGTGCTCACAGGGCATTTTTTTGGTCCCCCCAGGATACAGGACAGTGGATGCTCTGCTCCAGCGCATGTTCGAGGCAGAGATACCCCTGGAGGACGAAGGCCCTTCCTTTGAGGAGATCCTGAACTTGTCTCCCACCTCGGCTGTTCCCAGGAGCCCGAGTTCCGAGAGTGCAGCCTGAGGGGGGGATCAGGGAATGGAGCTCATTCCCGGCTGTCCAGGTGCTCCCTGGCCGCTCCCACGCGTGGGGCCCGGGTGACACGGTGGGAACAAACAGCTCTGTCCTGTACAGGAGCTTTATCTCATGTAAAGTCTCATATAAACCTCTGGAATGTGGGCAGGAGTCGGAGTCTCCGGCCGTGCTCGGGCTGGGACGGTGCCACGGGCAGTATGTTATGGAATAACTACTTCTTGTAACTGGAATTGTATCGCAGCACTTTTATATGCAGCTCTGGAGCGGTGTACGCTGAATGAAGCAGCTCTTTAGCACAATAAATTCAGCAGTTTGGAAAAACRATGGRRTATCTCCGAGTTAAYGATGGGAGRGGGTTGCGGCTGCTCCAGGATAATRTGCGGGGCTTGGAGGTGGGAAAAGAGGAGGGGGGAGAGGAGTGGGGGCTGCTCCTCGCTCCCAGGGCCCTGCCCAGCCTTTCCCTTTTCCCAATTCCTCTTTTTTTCTCCTCATTTTTTCCCTCATTTCCCTTGGGCCTGGCCCCAGGGCGCCGTCCAGCGGCTGCGGTGGGAACTGCACCCGTGGAGAGCGGTGTTTCCTGCGTGATTGATGGGGCCACCGGCCAATGGGGATGCAGTACGGGCCGAGGGCTGRCCAATGGGGATGCAGTGCGGGCMGAGGGCTGGCCAATGGGGAGGCGGTGCAGGGCGGCGCGCGGCCAGTTTGAATCGGCGGGAGCGGTTGGGCATGGACGAGCCCGGGCGGTGAGCRGGGAGCGGGATAACGGGATGGGGAATGGGATAACGGGATGGACAGCGGGATCGGGGGTGCTCCGGCCCCCGGAGCTGTGCGGGCGCCGTGGGGGTGGCAGAGCTTCCGCCCGCCCCGGGCGCTTCCCACCCTCCCTGATCCCGGCCTGACCCGGCCTKTTCCCTGCAGGAATTACGAGGCTCAGATCCGGAACTACCGAGGGCCCGACCCTCTGGAGCCGTGGGACAGGTGAGCGTTGGGCCTGGCTCGGGGGGTGCCGCATCCCGGCCCGGGATCTGCCCCATTCCGGGCCCGGAGCTGACCCTGGGCTGGTTCCAGGTACCTGCAGTGGGCAGAGGGATGTCTCCCTCCCCCAGAGAAGCAGAGCCGCTGGCCCGGGCTCCTGGAGCAGCTGGTGGAGCTGTTCGTGAGCGACAAGCGGTACCAGCAGGACCCGCGCTTCGTCAGATACTGCGTCAAACTGGTGGGTACGGCTGCGCTTCTCTGGGAATTAAATTAAATTAAATTATCCTCATTCACCCACCCCGCGGTTCYGGCACTGCGGAGAGCTCTGGGAGGAGCGGGAGGCCTCGGGAATTCTGATTCTCTGCAGGGCGGGGGGATCAGAGAAAAGCAAGACTGTGTTTTTTAAGCTGTGTCGCTTGGAGAGATTTGCCTGAACTTCTCTGGTACTTTCCTCTTATGGTGACTTAAGAAATTCCTGTTGTGCAGGCGGAGTTCATCTCTTCCCCGGGCCAGTACTTTGAGTACCTGCACGGGCAGGGAATCGGAGCCAGGAGCTCGGATTTCTACCTGGCCTGGGCTCAGCTGCTGCTCAAGGAGGGCAACGTGCAGGGAGCAGCAGCCGTGCTCCAAAAAGGGCTCCTGAACCAGGCACAGCCCCGGGAGAACCTGCAGCAGCTCCACTGGTAACTCTGGGGCCTCTTCTGCTCCTTTACTCAGTGCTCATAATTACTCGTAATTAACCATGTGATTTTTATTTTTATTTTTAAATTTTTTTTTTCAGTGTGCTTGTTTTTGGTAAAGGGAGGTTTAACCTTTATTTGCTGTTGAATATTCATTGGGTGTTCTGGGATGGATACTAAAAAAAAAACCAAACATCCCAGAGTGAAGCAGATCCTTGGAGTTAAGCATTTAATTCTGGGAAGCTAAATGCAAAAAGCCAAAAGTAAAATGTAATATAAAACATAGGACAAATACCCAATTCTGTTCTCCTGCTGCCTCTTGAAGGCTTTTTTAGTTTTGCAGCTGTGGAGATGTCCATATACAGTAAAAATCTTGTTTTCCAATGTTGCATTTCATGGCATGATTGTACAAGGAAATCCAAGATTGCTGGGAGGTGGGGAAGGGYGAGGGACAGGTGATTTCATGGTAATAACTGAGGCTTTTTTTGCACTTTAGCTCCCTGCAGAGTTATGAKCCTTGGAATCCTCCTTTGCAAGGTGAGGATGAAGAGTCCTGCTTGATCTGTAGCTCCTCTAAATGAATTYTTTTACCTCAATGAGTGAGTTTTGTCACTGAAAAAAAAAATTTCCCTGTAGAAATCACCTTATTTTCCCTCTTTATGGGAAAAATTCTTAAGGGCAATGTATTCAAAACAAGTTATTAATTTTCCAGTGCTTCAAGTTAATCAAAAATCACAAAGGAGCAAACAATTTTTACTCACTAATGAATAGAAAATACTTACATTATATTTTCTGTCCCAGACCCTGCTGCTGTAAAACCACTTCAGACTTCCCATGCTGCAAATCAAATGGCTCCTCCAAAAGGTGTCTCAAGTCCTAATCCCTGCAAAACTCAGGTAAATTCTTATGAATTATTTGGGGGAGATGTTCCATGTAGAGTTTGGGTTGGTGAGCTTGGCTGAACAGGGCAGACTGACTGTGTCTGGTGCATCCCAAAACTGATATGGAGAGGATGCTGCTGCTGTGATGCTTGCAGCAGGAAACATCTCCATAGGAATGTCTCATCTGGGAAGCACTGGGACACACCCAGTGGCCTGACACATTCCCAGAATCACAGGAATAAYATTAGCAGTGGATTCTGTGCCAGTTGTGCTGCTTGAACTTAATTTAATTTCATTTTTTCRTGCTTTATTTCCCTGCTTTAGGGTCTGGATGCTGCTGGTTCTCAACCCTGCGCTGCTGGAAAAGAAGTGTAAGTGGTTGGGAGGCCCTTTCAAGGTCCCACAGTGAGAAAGCAAGCTCTGTGCTGGGACAAAGCCCCCAGCCCTGGCCCTTTTCTCCCTCTCCCTGCCAGGAACTACATCACCTACATCTCCAAGTCCGAGGTTGCTCCGAAGGCGCCGTCGGGCGCCGCTGGCTGGGAGCAGGTGCCCATGTACGACAGGAACCTGCTCCTGTGCCAGGGCTCCGAGCTCTCCTTCGAGGAGCTGAGGGCCAAGAGATWCTTCAGGAAATATGAGCTCCTCAGGAGGCAGCAGGCACTGGGTACCCTCCTTTTCCCAGCTCTCCAAATGGCTCTTTCCTGGTCAAGCTCATGCCTTGGGCTTCTCCTGTCAATGCCACATTCGTGGTGTCTCTCCTGAGGAGGCACAGTGAGCCATCAGCACCACATRCATTCATTTAATCTCACTGTTTGTGGTCATGCAGAGCACCTATATTCATTTAGTCTCACTGTTCAATCCCTAGAGGAGGAGCAGAAAGACTCCATGAGGAAAAAGGAGTCGGCAGCCCTGGAGCTCCAGGCCCTGCAGCAGAAGCTGGAGCAGCTCACCCAGCTCTCCAGGAGCCTGGAGGAAACGAGACTGGAGCCAGCAGCTGAGCCAGGCCAGAGGGTGGTGAGTGCTTCTGGGATGGACAGGAAGGCTCTGCCTGGGCTTATCCCACAAAATCCAGCCATGCTGTAGGAACCAGGGTTGGTTTTTCCYTGGTGTGAGGCTGCAGCTGGGCTCTGCTGCTCCACGCAGAGCAAGATGTGACCYTGAGCTGCCCAATCTTYCTGGATGGGATAAACCCCTCTCAGGGGGCTTACAGAGTGTTACAARGCTGAGCCACAGCTTTCACCAGCTCCAGGAGGTGCCTGCAGGCTTCTTCCAGAGCCCAAAAATGAGCTGAATTCTTCCTGGGAATGCATCCTTCAAACTGGGACAGGCTCAGCTCATCCAGTGCATGTCACTGATCCAGACAGACACCAGGCTCTGGCTCTGGGCTTTCTTCAGAGCTTATTGCAAAAAGGAAAGAGGAGAGGGGGGGAAAAAAGGTGTAAAAATATGTTTGATATGTTTTCCTAAGAGAGCACTGTGGAATAGGATCTTTCTCCAGTCTGAGGCTGAGGCTGCAATACCAGCGTGGAAACCTGGCACAACTTGCAGTGCCCAGATTTTAAAGGTTTCACCCTGAACTGTGGCTTTGCTTCTCCACARTTTAGTTTCAGATGCAGCTAGAAGTTCTCTTGTGTTCTGGGCACGTGGAACTAACAGGAAAAATGGGAATGGCTGTAMTTGGGGGGGACCTAAAGGTTCTGTTACATTCTGGTCACGTGGAGCTGGTGGAGAAAATGGGAATGGCTGCGTCTGGGGGGAATCTGGGTGTCACAGAACACTTCTCATCCCTAAAGGTGCCCCCAGCTGYGAGGCCCAGCACATCTCACATGCCAGGGAGCTGGATGGCACCTGCTGCAGGGCTGGATGTGCCAAAGGGCCCAGCTCTGGTGCCTGAGCAGCCCCAGTTCCAGGCACCACCAGCCACCGCTCCCACCCTGCGGCCAGYGAAGCCCCTTGGAAACCACATCCCAACCACCTCCCCCTGGGAAGCACCAGAGGAGAAGGACCCAGCTGGAGCTCGGGCAGAGCCTGGGGAGCTCCAGAAGAGTTTGCTGCACCCAGCCTTCAGTGCTGCTCCAGCCCAGGAACGGGCTGGTCCCAATCCAGCTCTGCCTCGGAGCGCGGGAGAACCGTGAGTGTGAACTGGCTCCTCCTCTGAGTTGTGAGAATTAACTAAAAATGAGCCTTTCTTCCCCTTCTGGAAAAAAAAAATACCTGACCTGAAGCCACTGTTTATTAGACTTAGATCAAACTTGGTCCTCGTGGCCAYGTTTAATTCCTTTCACTCTGTGGTTTAATTGCAGTAAGAGGAAATTTGGTGTGTAATGCCTGGAATAAACCCCAGGATGTGCTTTGCTCCTGCAGATCCCACTCCAAGGTCTCCAGAGAAAGATAAAAAGTGCTGGTATTTCTCTCCTGCACTTTTGCTGTGGGACTTGGCCACAAAATGGGGGGGCAGAGGGAGAAACCCAGGCTGGCAAAGCAAGGGTGGCTCAGTGGACTTGGCCAAGGTGGGAACAGTTGTTCACTCTTGTTCTGGAATTCCTTGGAGGCAAACTGTGTCCAAGGAGAGCTTTTAATGCATTTTAACCTTTTTAGAGGACTCTGCTACCTCCCAGGTTACTGGCAGCTGTAGGAAAAACTTTCCAGGGTGATCTTTATTAAAGGACCTCTCACTTCATTGAAATAGAGATTAAAATGGGATTGAAATAGCTTTTATTCCAAGCTAATGTTGTGACTCTTTCTTCTGAAGGTCYCCTAACAAAGGATGCACTGGATTAACTCCTGCTGTGGATGTGAAGGAAGGTAAGGAGCCTTTGGATGGAGCCTGGTGCCATTGGTGTGGCTGTTCCCAGCTGGGAATCATTAACTGTGTGTGGACACCAGTCCCAACCCTGGCAAAGCTTCTTGACTTCCCAGCCTCCATCCCTGCCTGTCTGTGCAGGGTCTCTATCCCTTCCATAGAACATGGATCCAGCCCCTGTTCCCATGTTCTGAGCAGTTCCTTTTGGCGCATGGTTGGGAATCGCTGTTTGTCCTCACTGCCTTCCTGCTTCACTTTCTGTGTCAGGATAGAGCATTCCTGGGAATTGCAGATGGATTCCTTGGAAGCCACCCGGCTGTCCCAGGTCCCTCTTGCCCTCCAGGGCAGCCTCCCTTGGCACTCTGCCACGCAAATCTCTGAACAAGCCAAAATCTCYCCCCAAATTCTGCGTCGCTGCCGCTCCTTTTGTTTACTTCCCTCGCCAATATTTTGCTGGAATGCTCATAAACAACCCCAGGCTCCTTCAGGAATGATCTTGCCCTTGTGTTTTCCAGCCTCCAGAGTTGGGAATTCCTCCTTTGCCTATGGAAATGCTTCCCARGCCACCCCCAACACCTCGCTGGGAGGAGCAATGGGGACAACAACGCCCTTCAAGGTGCAGCCCTCGCCCACGGTCCACACGAAGGAAGCCTTGGGTAAGGGCTGGRATGAAGTTTTYCTTCCCCTGGAGTCCCTGGGATCTTCCCTGGAAACGTTAGTGGAGCCTTTTCTAGCCAAGGGAGATGTTCAGGGATGGGCATGTGCACCATTCAAAGAGGAAAATAACATTAAATCGTTAATTGTSTGTTGGGATTATCTGGGTGACCCAAAACTTCTGACCAGAAACTGATGTTTTAACAACATCCCAGCAGCCACATCCCATCAGTTCCTGGATAAATCACTGCCAGGCTTCTTTGGGAGTGTGTTGTCTGAGCTGCTTTTTCAGGGAATCCTGTTTGGGAGGTGAAGACCTAAACCACACTAATTTGGAAGTTTACAGTCAGCTCTGCTTGATGCTGAGCTGAATAAAAATGAAAAAAAAAAAAAACCAAAAAAAAAACAAACCAAAAAGCCTGTGGCATTCATTAGTCCTACAAATACCTAAGTTTTCCAAAAAAAAAAAAACAAAAAAAAAACAAACCAAAAAGCCTGTGGCATTCATTAGTCCTACAAATACCTAAGTTTTCCAAAAATCTGAGAAATTAAAGGAGAATTTGCTCTCTTAGGAAACTTGGAGTCTCCCCTTGGATAGGGAATAAAAAGGGCCATGACCAAGTGTGTGTTGGCCAAATTGGCCCTTCCTGTGTCAGACTGGTTGTGTGAGGTGTTTAAATGCAAGAGGGAGGAATAATTGGTTGTTGACTGCTGATAAATTATAATAATATTATTAATTGGCAYTTAAGGCTGTTAGAGTTAATTGGCATTTGATTTGTCTGCTACACAATGGAAGAACCTCTGAAAATTTCTTTCTTTTTCTGGGAGTGTTATTCCTTTATTATTTATTCCTATATTATTTCTTCTTAGGTGTTCTCATGGATATGTTCCAAACACCCTTCTTGCCTGAGCCATCTCCCCTGGAAGACAGTGAGGAACAATTTGAAGCCTTTTGCAGAAAAAGTGGTGCGTGCTCTTTATTTTCCATGGAATTCCATCCTTTATTTCCCACTGACACCTCCCACCAGCCCTTGCTGTAAGAGTTGAGCCAGTCTGAAACCCAAGGGCTTTACAAGAGTGAGCAGAGAGAGATTTCACATCTGGGGTTGGGCTGGAAAAATCTTCTTTCCAAGAGTTTGTAGGAAAGGTGATTGGAGTGGGAATTCTGCAGGTGCAGCTGGATGGAGCCCTGAGCACCACGTGCCTGGAGAGGGGGGAGAAGGTGGCTGTGCAAATAATCTTTATTGGGTGAAGATAACAGGGGTTATCTTTTATTTTCAGAGCCTGGTGGATGTTTGAAAACGAGCATTGCTGTGCCTGCCACTCCTGCCTTTGCCATCTTTGAGGATGAGGAGGAGAAGGAGAATGGAAGGTAAGGAGGGGAAAAGGAGCAGCTGAGCTCAGCTCCTTAAAAATCTGGGAAAAAATGGATGCCATCCCATGGGACTTTGCTGTGGCTGTGCCAGGATACAACTGGTGGAGTGGCAGGAGAAAAGCAGGAGTTGCTGCTCTGGGATTGCACAACTTCCCTGTTTGGACAGTGCTTGGACAGTGCTTCCATTCCCTGCAGAATTTGGGTATAACTCTGAGCTGCTGCAGCTTCTCYGAGTTGCTGCAAATGGGGCTCTTAAAATAAAATTAAAAATTCAAGTTAAAACAAACCAACCTTTGTTGTGACCAGTGTGCCTGGTAAAGCTCCTGGGGRAAAGCTGTTCTAAACTTTTTGGGTCATTTTTCAGGATCCCACAGCACAAGAACAAACCAGAAGAGCCCAGAACTTTTGGAGAGCATCCCTTGGCTGACTGTGCAGCAGAAGTGAGTGGTGATCCTGCAGGGATCAGCCTTGGAAGGGGGTTATGCACTTAGGAGGGTTACCACAGTGGGTGGATTCCCCTCTGCTCTATCCCAATCCCATAATATTCCTAGGAATGATGCCTGCTGGAGGCTGGATGCTTTCTCCCATTTCTTGAGCGTTTTTGATTGTTGATTGACATAAAATTGATGGAGAACTCCACCTCTCAAATGTGTGGACTTGGCATCAGTTTGGGGGAAAWAAAGAGACATTTCATCTTCCTGCAGCCACCTTGCAGCTTCCATAGCCAAGCAGATGGATAAAACTTGGAGAGAAGAGATCCCTTCCCATGGGATTGGCTTTTCCAGGCTCTCCCAGCGATTTCTGGTGGTCTGGCATTTTGCTGTGGCTTTGACTATTACCAACATTCAGACCTAGTGTAAAACTATGGAAATATGGGATTTTGTTTATATTCCAGGATAATTTTGATGGTTTCATTTTAAATCTCGGTTGTTTTCCCCTGCCTAGGAAGAAACRGGGACCACGGAATTCCTGCGGGATGATTACACGGTGTGGAATGGCCCCTGCAGCAACAAAGCCCTGGCTCCCAGTCCAGACAACACCAGGGATTTTGCCCGAGCTGCCCAGCTCATGTCCACACCCTTTAATTACCTGGCAGCTCCTTCCCAGCCCCCTTTGCAGGACAGAGGTAAAATAAGGAATTTTTTGTGTGGAAAACATTGAATTTGGTGCCTCGTGACTCCATTTCTGCCCAAATCCAAATCCCACCCAGGTGTGGCTCCCGCTGCTGCCACTCCTGAATCCACATTCCCTGTGGAACAGCAGCTCATAAGCTCTCCAAGGATTTTTAACTGGGATAAGAGGAGGTGGTGAGGGACAAGAGAGGCTTTGTGCGTCCAGCTGCTGCTGTGAACCATTCCAAGGGGTTGGGAATATCCRAACATTGGCTGAATCCCATCTGGGAGCACCTTTATGCTGCTCTGCCCCTTTTAAGTCTTGGGATTTGCTCCCTGGAGAAATCCAGGTGTTATTTTAACTTGGATATTTGAAATGAGGCTTTGTTGAGTTCTGGTTTTTGTGGCAGCAGCTTTCAGAGCTGCTGGGTGAGAATACTCCAAATATTCCTGCTTTTGGGGAAATWAACATGGATTTGCTCTTGTTCTTGCTCCCTTTGCTCAGCCTGCAAGGAAAATTTGCCCCAGATGAATTTGGAATTCTCTGGAGAACTGCACGGGCAGCCAMAGCCCAAGAAGTTAAGGTATGCTGCTCCAATGTAAGTGTCCAAGGCTTTCCACTATATCAGCCTGKCTCTGCCCAGCACTCTGGGGGTAAATGGACCTGGGTTTGGTGACCATGCCCCAAAAATCCTTCCAAGATTTAAGTTCTGCCCCATGGAAATTAAAAATTCACTGGCCAAAAAATCCACTGTTTTCTTCTCTTGGTGAACTTGAGAATTATTAGCAAATGGGTGAAGTGACTTGACCAAATCTAATTTTCCCAAAAAAATTCCATTTTATTCACCTCCACGGCCACGGTGGCATTTGACACATTTTTGCTCCCTAAAGGTGCCAAACCCCCAAGGCAGAAGGTTAATAATAGAATACTATTATAACATTATTAATAATTAATGATMTTTTGTTTAAATCCATAGCCCTGTTCTCGAACACGTCCCAGAACAGAGAGGGCTTCGTGGGAACGTCCTGAAACAAGGGACTGGAATCCAGGGAATTGCTGCAGCTGCTTCCCAACCACTGCATGAGCAGACAGCTCAAAGCAGAACTGGACATTCCTCCTGCCTTGGGGTGGACAGACCTTCCCAGGAGATGCTCTGTGGAGCTGGGCAGGACAGGACAGTGTGGAATGGGAGACCTGCAGGTACACAGCATTCCCTGGTTCTCCTCCCTGCATTCCAAGGGCTGTGCTCTGTGCACTGGAGGGAGCAATTCCATGATTGCTGTGAGGAATCCCTGCTCACCTGTGAGGGATGTGAGGAGGGATGAGTGTGGGTTGGGCCTGGATTGCACATTGCCATGGGTACTCCAGAGTGCACTTTGGGAAACTCTGGATTTCTGGGCAGATGCAAAAGCTGGAGCGTCAAAATCAAGGAATACTTCACACATCCTTATCCCTCCTGGGGGTTTTGGTTTATTATTMTTTTCTTTAAATTAGTGATGCTCTCTCAAGCCCAAGCTTGTGTTACCTCCTTRGAATGACACCCAGAGCCTAAACACTTCCCTTTTTTTCCATGAAGTCCTTGTTGAGAACCCYTGGGACAAGGAATTGATTGCCAAATTCTTGTCGGAGCTCCCGAAGCCGCTCCACACCTACGCCAACTGCTTCGAGTGGAAATCTCCCCTTCCCTTCATCAAAGTGAAGGCTGAACTCTCACTGGGTAAGAGCTCCTTCCAACTCATCACTGCCAAGCATTTCTAGGAGCTTTTTCTAGGAGAACCTCTCGGAAGTGTGTGGGAATTCAGCTTCCTTGTGTGTGYGTATCTCCAGATTATCTCAGGCTCAGGTTGGGAATTGGGCCTGGGGTTGGTTTGTTTGCCTTTTGTAGCATGAGCCTTTTGGATGAGGCATTTTTCCCAGTTCTCCCTGTAAACTGGGCCACAGCTCTCCAGCTCTGTGTGGAACAGCAGCGGGCCCATGTCAACAAAAGCTGTAGGACAGGGATTGCAACATCCCTGTGGGACTTAAACATTGGTGTTTACTTTTCAGGGCATGCCCTTTGGAATTTGACTGCTTCCAGGGGGTCAGGCAAAAATAGAAACACTAGGGTCGAGTGTGTGGCAAGTCCAGCACTCCTGCTCTCTCCTGTTCCTAGCAGGAAGAGATTTGTAGGGAAAGACTTGATCTAGGATTAAATCATTCATATGGGCTGGTGTTTTTCTCTTTTTTTTTTCCCGTTTTTCCTCTGTGGAGTTGGCAAGCAGGATTTAATGTTAATCTTTTAAAGGTTCCAGCTCATTCCATGTGGACTGCTTGGTTGGGGAAGGAGCTTTTGCCCAAGTCTATCAAGCTTCCATCCTGGATGCCAGTAACCCCCAGAATAATCAGAAAGTGATATTCAAGGTCAGTGGTGTTGGGCCTCAGCAGCTCTCCTGGAATAATCCTGGAGTCTGACCCTCCCYCTGGGAGGATTCACACACATCCTTGGCCTTTCCATGYCAGATCTGCCTCGGGACCTTTATGTGGATCTCCTCTCCAACATTTAGTCCTTCAGGAAAAACTAAAGCCCCTCTTTAACCCCTGAAATGAAACTTTTTCAGGAGAGGAAGGTGATTTATGCTTTCCTTGGAGCATCAGGGATTCACAAGGAGTGTGTGGAATTGTGACATGGGATTGAAGTCTAGATTTGAGAGGATTAATCATGGAGTTTATCAACTGAGGTTAATTATTGTGAGGGTGGGGAGGCCCTGGCACAGGCTGYCCAGAGAAGCTGTGGCTGCCCCTGGATCCCTGGAAGTGTCCAAGGCAAGGATGGACAGGGCTTGGAGYACCCTGGGATAGTGGAAGGTGTCCTGTGGTAGGATATGGAAGATGGGACTGGATCATCTTTCAGTTCCCTCCCAAACCAAACCATCCTGGGATAAGTCCAAGAGGGAAGATGCCTGATCTGCCATTAAAAGCCCAACCTGAGAGGAACCCCAGCTTTTACCTCTCCCAGATTTTCCCAGGAAATCCCCTCCTTTCTTCCAGGTCCAGAAACCTGCCAACCCCTGGGAGTTCTACATTGCAACCCAGCTGGTGGAGAGGCTGAGCCCCAGCGTGCACCACCTCTACATCCGCTTCTATTCCGCCCATTTCTTCCCCAACGGCAGCGTCTTGGTGGGGGAGCTCCACAACTACGGAACGCTGCTCGTGAGTGCCACCAGCTTCTGCTCCACAGCACCTCTGCCCTTACAGAGCCTTTCCTCCTCCTGATTTTTACCTCCTTTGGGAATGTGTTGTGCCTTAACCCATGCTCTGTGTCCCYGGCTTCCAGAACGCCGTCAACATTTACAAGAAGCTCCCAGAGAAGGTGATGCCCCAAGCCCTCGTCATCTACTTCGCTGTCAAAATCCTTCACATGGTGGAGGAGTTGCACAGCTGCAAAATCATCCACGGGGACATCAAGCCGGACAATTTCATCCTGGGAGAAAGGCAAGTGTGTCCTGTTGTSACCAGATGTCACCACACGGGAGCCTGGAGACACTGAGGGGGGTGTTTCTTGTCCTSGTTGAAGGTTCCTGGACAACAGCACGTGTGACATCGACGGGCTCTGCCACGGCCTGACCCTCATTGACCTGGGACAGAGCATCGACATGAAGCTCTTCCCTGAGGGAACAGCCTTCACTGCCAGGTGTGAAACATCTGGATTCCAGTGTGTGGAAATGCTGACAAACAAGCCATGGAACTACCAGGTAAGGGATGGCCTGGAATCTCAGCAATTACTGCACACCRAACAACTGGACTCTGGTACCAGAGTTGGAGCCTCTTGCAGAGCCTCACCCCTCCACRGGGTGTTTTCAGCTCATTTTTTGTGCTCTGGGTATGTTTTTGACACAAAACTGGTGTGTTTTTGGTTTAGACAGACTACTTTGGGATCGCAGCCACCGTGTACTGCCTGCTCTTTGGGTCCTAYATGCGCCTCAAGGATGACAATGGGGTCTGGAAGCCTGAAGGAACCTTCAGGAGGTGGGTGTCCAAAAAATTCCCCAAATCTTTGCCTAGATTTCCTAGAAACCCACGTTAATACCACATTGCTCCGAGGTCAGGTTCTGTCACACCTTTCCTAACTGGGAGGAGAGTAAAACCGAGTATTTTAACAGCTGAATTTAGCGCTTTTTTTTATGCTTTTTTGTCCCTTTTTGCAGGCTTGCCAATGCTGAGCTGTGGAAGGAGTTCTTTGAGAGCCTGCTGAACATTCCCAGCTGCCACAGCCTGCCTTCCCTCAGAGCCCTGCGCCAGAAGCTCAAGGATTTATTTTGCAGGTCCTACGCTAAGGAAATCAAGTTCCTTCGGAACAGACTTGTTGTGTTGCTCATCGAGCACAARCGCTCACGGAAATAAGAGTTGACTTTGCCCAGTTTCCAAGAACTTGGGGTTTTATGGACATGGAATATTTTTGTAATAACTTGGTTTCAAATAATAAATGGGTTTGGGGTTGACTTCAGTAATGATGGCTTGCATCTTTCTGTGCTTTTTTGGGGGGGAAATATGCTAAATTGAGTTGTTGATTGATTTGGGAGGCAATGGGTGTACTGGGACTGGGCTCTTCCTGCTCTGCCTGTCCTTAGGAATTCCTAAGATGGAGGAAATGGAGGTTTGCAGGTCAGATATAAGTTGGACAGGACTGAACCCACCCTTGGCACCTCCAGTTCTGACCTCCCCCCACATCATTATTCAAGCTCAGGGGAAACTCAGAAGACAAATGTCTCTTGTTTGACTGTAACGGCAGAGTTTTGGGAAGAARGCGTTCCTTTAAAAGGAATATTTTAGCAGCACAACCCCCACGAGGGAGGGGAGGGCATTAATTTGATTTTTGCATCTCCCCACAGGAGGGAGACAACAGCCTTTCCTATTCTCCCTCCTCCTGCTTCTGTTTCAAGGGTGTTTTTCCTCTGCTTAAATTGTTCAGCTGGAAAACCACGGTGAGCCTGAGCACCTGGTAGAGCGTGGATGGTTAGGAGGAGCTGAGATGTGTTCTAGGCATTGCTGYTCTCCCTCCAGCTGGGGCTCCTCTCCCTGCCCTGATGGCAGAACCTCTCAGATTCCCCTTGGAAGCAGCCTGCTTCCTGTGGCACGTGGAAAAGCCTTGGGCTTTGATCCGAAGCAGCTGGTTCCTGACTCAGCTGGAGCGAGTTGCACCAGGAGACAGATCAGCTGGAGCAACCTCAGAGCTGGTGGAAACATAAACATTGGATGCTGGGGTGGCTTTTTTTGTTCCYTTTCTCCCCTTAGTTGCATTTTTTTTTACGAGCTGAGCCGGAGCCAGCTGTTCTCTGGCCAGGCCAAAATCTCTGCCAGGCTTAAGTTTTTAGATGTATATTGTAAATTATATATTTTTAGTTCCTCATATAATGCAGAGGGATGTGTGGAGGAGCACTTTCCAGAGCATTATGAGCACGRTGGAGCTTTTAGCTGCAGCTCTGCCCTTAATAAATGCTGTTATTTCACATTAAACACCCTTAAAAACAGCCCCCTGTCCCAGCCACCTGCTCCTGCCCCCGTCCCACCATCATCCCACGAGAGGCAGSGAGGRGAAAGGTTAAAACCATCCCACGAGRGGTAAAAATGGATCAGTGGAGTGATGAGRTGGGGTGGAGGTTCTGCTGTTGTATTTTAKTTAAASCAAGCTGTTGAAAGRCCCAAGAGTGGAGCCCAAGAGGGCCCAGCTGGCAGGGCGATGTTTCCTCGCCGGCACGCGCCGGCTCCGCGCCGCTGCAGATCTCGAGGTATCCCCAGAGTCGCCCTTTAGAGATAACTCATCTCGGGGCCTCCACCACCCACACGGGAGAGGAGAGATTTCCTGGCGCGTGGGTGGGTGCCTCTGCCTTTTCTTCTGCAGAAAACCCAGGTTTTACTCATCTTTCACCCTCTCCCATCGAGCCAGGGTCCCCCCTGGGCTCTGAGGCTCTCTCCCGGCTCCTCCATCCCTTGCTGGTGCTGGCCCATCACCACTCAGCCCCAGCCAAGCCCTTTCTGCTGCCACCTCCCTGCAATTCCTGGCCAAAATCCTTAATTTTGGCTTTGAAGGCATTAACAGGGATAAAGTGTGAGGCTGTTGAAAGCTGCAGCCATCTCAGTAATTAGTCAGSTGCACGCTAATGAAGCAGCAGTCCTGGTCCCCCTCCTTGGGGTCACCAACAGCAATGTCACTTGCCCCATTAGGAACAATAAATAAATTTAAATATACATTAACAGGTCCCAAATTCACTGGTGGCAGCAGGGAATCCAAGTGCCACCCCCTGCCCAGCCCAGGGACCACTCAGGTCACAACAGGACCATTCTTGTCACTTCATTGACCCCCACATCACTGTCACCGCTGTGGATGTGTGGAGATCCCCCAGAGAGGGTTTGGGGGTTTCTTTAACTAAAATACACATTTTTTTAACAAAACCCACCTGCTCTTATCTCTATCCAACCTTTGCTGTTCAAGCACCCCCACGCTGATGACACAGGGCTTGATTTTGGGTTGGTGTTTGAAACTGGGAGCTCTGTAAAGGTCAGGCTCCAAGCCTGGCTCAGATAAAGCCTCGTGCTTGAGGCTCAAACCTGATTTTATCTGGCAGCACRAGTGAAGTAACATTTATCATGATGGGTGCAGGAGAAGGAGAACAAGGTGTCATTTTTTTCCGTTGCTGCTTTGTTCAGGTCAGAATGGGTTTGGTGAGCACCTGCTGGCTGGGGAGGAGGGGCTGGGGGTGGTTTTCCCTGGGGGTTTTCAGGGCACTATGAGGAGTCTGTTCCCTCCAGCCAGGCCCCATCTTCTTTGCTCCAATCTCCTCCCTGCCCGCTTCCCAATGCCAGGGACAACCTGCTGGGATTGGGATTGGACTGGGATCTGTCACCTGGGAGGTTGTTTCCAACCTAAGTGATTCTGTGATGGCACAGAGGGAAGGCTGGGTGGGAGATGCCACAACTGGAGTGCTGCAGCAGCATGGGATCCCGTCCATCCTCCTCCATCCCTCTCCTTTCTCCCTCCTCATTTCCATGTGGGACATGGGAAAGCTCCCTGCACATGGACGCCAATGGGTGCGTAGGAGGGCTGGGATGAGGCATTCCCAAACAGCATTCCCAGGGAGCTGGGGATGGATGCTGCAGGGCCTGAGGCAGYGTTGAGGGGCAGGTTTCAACTCCCCCTCCCTCAGTCTGTGCCCACAGTGCYGAAAATGAAGGACCTTTGGGATGGGCTTCGGTGTAAATTCCTCCGAGATGGCTCACGACAAGAGGAACGAGGATAAYGTCGAAACRGATTTCTTCCGTGAGGCTGGAGCCRTGATTCAYGGTGGGAAAATGCACTTGGTGCCTGTGCTGGCTCTCCAAAATCCCGAGGGCAGGAGGAGAAGGGCCAGCTCAAGGCTGGGTGCTGGAAAGGCCAGGCTGCTCCYCATCCCCTTTCTGCTCGCGTGAGCCGCCCACACAGAAACGAAAACGACCCAGGAGGAGAAAATAGACTCAACATCTGCTGCTGGCCCCATGTCCCGGCAGCCCAGGTGCCTCCAGAGTGTCCCCCTCGCTCTGCCCCACCACCACAGGATGCTCTGCAGGGCCCAGCCAAGGGGAAAAGCCTCGGGTGGCTCCTGGATCCAAGGGAAGTGTGAGGGAAGTGGGGCCTTGTGCAGCCCCGTGGGTACCACTGCCAGAGGGCTGGGAGAAGAGGAACAAGCCTGATTTTCAGCACTGCTTCTCCCTCACTGTTCTGGTGTGGAAAGGTGATGGCCAGACCTTTTGAGCCCTTCCCTTCTGCTGCTGGGCCCTGTCTTCAAATTTTYCCCTAATGTGTCTTCCTAAAAAATTTCCCTTATTATTTTTGCCCRCTCAAACACCCGCAGACACTTTTCCTTCCCCTCCCACTGGAGAGGCCTGAAGGGGTTGGGAACAGAGCCGGAGCAGCCAGGGATGCTCCAGCAGTATATGGGCCGGGTGTTTCCTCTCCATAAGGCTTCTTCCACCCCATGGTCCTTCCTACCCCTCCATGGTCTTCCTTCCTTTCCACGGCCCTTCCCCTGCACAGCTGTGTTTCTCCACAGGCTGGAGATGCTGCTGCTGCTGCTGGAGGGATGCACCAGYGCTGGGTGTGTGTGCACACGCGTGTGCAAGGGGTGCAGCAGGAGGGGCTGTGGGGTGCAGGAGGTGCCCTGCAGCAGGGGTGTGTGTGTGTGTGCGAAGTGTGTGTGAAGAGCAAGTGTGTGTGTGGCTGTGAGGTGTGTGCGCACAGGGGGTGTGTAAGGGGTGTGCAGGTAAGGGGAGCACCCACGGTACACGGGGTGCGTGCAGGGGTGAACCCCGCGGGGTGTGTACTGTGTGTGCAAGGTGTGAGTGCGTGCTGCAGGGTGGGAAGGGTGAAGGTATCAGAACGCAGCTCTCCGGCTGTGTTTGTGTGGGATTTGTGTTTGTGTGTGTGTGTGTGTGTGTGTGTGAGGCTGGCAGTGCACGTGTGCGTGTGTAAGGCCGTGCCGTGCCCCGGGCTGTGTTTATCAGCCTGGGCCACGTCCCGGAGCGTGTGTAAGGCTGTGCCCGAGCCCAGCCGGGCGCTCCCCGCGGGCGGGGCGGGGGCCGGGGCCGGGGCGGGCGCGGGGCGGTGCCGAGGCCGGGGCGGCGCCGGGGCCGGGGCGGTGCCGGGCCGGGGGAGGCCGGGGCGGTGCTGGGGCTGTAAACACGGGGCGGAGCGGGGCCGGGGCCGCTCCCGCGCACACCCGAGCGCAGCCGCGGCCGGGGCCGCTCCAGCGGCGGCAGCACCGTGAGCGGGGCCGGGGGCGCGGGGCGGGGGCCCGGGCCGGCCTGGGTGGCTCGGCCGCCAGCGCTCCGCTCCCGCAGGCAGCCCCGATGGCCAAGCAGCCCCGAGGTGAAGGCGCGACGCGACGGCGAGGGGCGGGCGGCTGCCGCGGCGGAGGAGGCGGCCGGCGCGCAGCTGCGCCCGGCGCTCCCCGCCCTGCCGGGGCCGGCGCCGGGTCGGCGCCGCCGCGCGCGGGGCCCGCCCGCCAGCCCCGGCCCCTTCGCCACCCGCTCGCCGCTCTTCATCTTCGTGCGGAGGTCGCCGCTGCTGCCGCGCTCCTCCAGCGGGTACTTCTCGTTCGAAGCCGAGCGCAGCCCCGCGCCCCTGGGCTGCGACAAGGCCACGCAGACCCCCAGCCCGCCCTGCCAGGCGCTCAGCCACTGCCTCAGCGCCATGGGTAAGCTCCGGGGCGCGGCTCCCCATCTTCCTCCTCCTCCTCTCCGCCGGGCTCGGCTGCCCTCGCTCCCCCTCCTCACCTGGCGTGGCTGCCCTCGCTCCCCCTCCTCACCTGGCGTGGCTTTCCTCAGAGCCGAGTTGCTGTGGGGGCGTGCGAAGGTGTGAAAGTGAAGTGCCGGGGGAGATGTGTGGAGTGTGAATACACACACAGGTCAAGGGTAGGCTGAAAGTGCAGGAGCGCCTTTCCGACCCTTCGCCTGGCTTTGGCTTTCCTCGCCTTCCTCTCCTCACTTGGCTTGGCTTTCCTCAGAAGCGCGGAAAACAAGGATTCTCGTGGGGYGTGTGAAGTGCCGGGGTTTGTGTACAGGTGTGGATGAAGAGGAAGGGTGTGTAAAGCTGTGAGTGCACGGTGCCGGGGGTTGTTGAGGGGTGCATCAGGAGTCCTGCCCTTTGGCTTCCCTTGGAAGGATGGAAAACGCAGGTAGCCAGGCRAGGCACCTGCAGCAGCACCTCCYGCATCCCACCCAGCCCGTGGATTTTGGGAGCAGCCGTGCCGCGGGCCCGAGGCTCTCCCGGCGCTCTGGGATTTGTGGAAGCTGGCCGGGGCCGCGGGCAAACACAGCGCCGGGGAACTCCCGCGCGTCCAGCGCCGGGGTTTTTATTACTATGATGTTTATTCTTTTCCGGGCTCGGTCAGTCGCTGCCAGGGGAGGAGGGGACAAGAGTTGTTGAGTCCAGTTTTCTGCTCAGGGCTCGCTGTCCCAGGATGTTTTGCCAAGCAAGTGGCTCCTGGCTCGCGTGTCGCTGCCGGCTCTCGCATCGATCGGTGGCGGAGGTGCTGGGGTCACGCATCCCGAAATCCCGCTGGGAAGCGGCCCGGAGGCGGGCGGGGGCGTGTTTACCGGTGGCTTTGCCAGGTGAAGCCTCTCCAGCAGGGAAAACCTGCCCGCGGGAGCTTGCATGAGTGTCCAGCATTCCCCTCTCCTGATGCATTCCCTGGTGAATTGGAGGAAACCTTTGAGCTCGCACCAGGGCACGGTGGGAGCGAGGCATGGGGATAACAAACACCAGCTCCGAGCTTTTTTGGGATCTCAACACCGTCTTTTCTGGTTGGTGGTGTTTTTGCTCCCTCCTGGCTCTGGCTGCGGAGGCCTGGCTGTAACGTGCCCTTAGGATAGATTTTGTGACATTATTGCAGTAATTACAGCTTAATTCGTGTTTCACAACCTYGCCCTGGCACGGCCAGGCAGGGATGCTCCCGGAATTCCTCACCGGGAGAGCCAAGGCTTCAGTTTCTTTTATCTGGGAAGAAATTGAAGTTTTCCCTGATTTTTTTTCCCCCAAATTCCTGTGCTCTCATCAGCTGTTTTTTTGGAGCCTTTGCTCTGTGAGTGTTGCTAGGGGCATCATCCTAAACAACTATAAGCAAATGGAAAATCCTCAGTGCTGTTTAACTGGGACTCTTGGATACTCCTGAACGGATTAAGCTGGGAACGTGGAGCTAGAGAGCTGTTTTATCCCCATCCAGGCCTGCAGCTCCCAGGCTGTGACTTCCCATGCAACTCTCCTTGGGAAATATCCATGGCTTTGCCCTGCACAYCTCCTCCTCAATCCCTGTGCCTTGGCAGTGTCCAGCTGGATGCGTGCCGTGGAGTTTTCCACATGGAAGTGGGTCAGTCCCTCGGGAAGGAAGCAAAGGAGATATTTTTGTTGTGCTTTTACCCACTGATTTTATCTGTTGTGAGCAGAGGCTGYAAGGTGGAGAGTTTCTCTCGGAAGCATAAGCAATAATAATAATAATAATTATTATTTTTATTAAAATAAACAGGCGTTTCCTGCGAGCAGAAGCGACGGATGCTCCCGGCCTCTCCCATGGGCAGTGGGGAACTGCTCCAAGGCTGCTCCAGCACGGCGAGCTCGTGCTCTGCCTCAAAAGTCCCTCTCTAARTCTTGCAAAACCTTCCCCAAAGGTTTTGATGAGGGCAGATAAAGGTGGAGGCMGCCCTTGGGAATGCCCTGGGTTGTGTAAGGCAGAACTGTTGGTGTGGAGGTTTTGGGAAGTGATGCTTTGGGCTGTGCCGCCTTTCTGACAGTTCAGGGGACACATCCAGCTGCCTCCAAAGCTGTTTCTTTTGGGAAATGAGACAAAAGCAGCGAGGGGATGCTCTGGGATGGAAGGGAACAAGGGCTGCAGTGCCAGCCTGGAATATCCAGGATGATGCTTTTGGGGGTGGGAAGGAGAGGAGCAAGGGTGAGTTGATTTGTTTGTTCTGGGGAAGAGGTTGGCAGGGATGGGGAATTCCCAGCTGGGAGTGTAAGTCACCCGAGACAAACTCACTCTGTCTGGAGGTGTTGGGTGACTCTGTTTGTGGTATTTTGTGTCTCTCCTTCCTTTCCTGCCATTGAATTTTTGGTCTGAAGGCGACGTGTTTGTTTGCATGCGGGTTTTGGGAATGTGGCTGGAGCAGGTGCTCTGGAAATGGCTTTTCCCAGTGCTGGTTTGATCCCGGTGKGGATTCCCATGAGGAGAGAAGCAGTATAAACCTGTTGCTCTCAAAGGAGATTGTCCACGTGCAAATAGTTGTATTTAAGAGGAAAACCTTGAGCTGGGAATCTGCTGGTGATGTCCTGATGCTCTTGTTTTGGAATCGCTGCTGTTTTCTCCCATCTCTCCAAGATTTCCTTCGGTGAGGGGTTGGATACCTAACCCAGGAGCTGACGTTGCAATTTGGGGCTGGTTTCTTTGCCCTTCCGAGCCGGAACCGCAGCAATTCCATCCTGGAGCATCCCACGGGCCGGAGCCAAGGCGTGGCTTCCCGGCGGTGCCGGTGCCCGGGGTTGTCACCCTCGGTGGTGGCTCACGCTATGACTGTGTCCCCCCGCCCCCGAAAGCGCCCGTGACTGGTTTGGGGACCCGGTTATGACTGGCCCCTTTCGCCGCCGCCGCTCGGCAGCGCCGCAGAAAGTCCTTTCTGAAAACCTCAGCCCGATTTCGCTCTCAGCCACCGAGCCCAGCCCGAGTCTCCGGGGCGGGAGGGAGGATGGCACGGCGGGGAAAGGACGGAGCGGCGGCGGCAGCGCGGCTCCCTCGCGTGGTTCTCCTCACGTCCCCGGCGCTCCTCGCCTCTCCGTGCCCCGGGCTGGCCGCGTGTTTTTGTTTGCCCGGCCGGGCCGGGGTGGGATTTGGGAAGCGGCTCCGCCCCGGCCGGTCCCGCCCGGCTCCGGCGGGATCGCGAGCGCCGCGCGTGGCGCGCCCGGCGGCGGGCGGGGAGCGCTCGGGGCGGGCGGCGGGCGCTGCTACTACAGCGTGAAAACAAAACACAGCCCCCGGCCGGCCAGGCGGCGCTGCCTTGGCTCGGAAATGCATTTTCCAATCAGGTTGGAGCCAGGCTTTTATTTAATTTCTTTCTTTCTTTTTTTCTTTTTGTTTTTTTTTTCTTCTAACTGCCCTACTAATCCTTTGAATGTTTGGAAGATTGGAAGCTATTCCTGTTCCCTTGTGATTTCTCYGAAGCTGTCGTGCCAAAACACTGCTTTGTTTTGTGCAGTGTTTTTTGGTTGTTTTATTTTATTTTTTTTTAGTTTTTTGTTTGTTGTTTTTTTTTTTTTTCTTTAAATATTCCTTAAGGCTGCAGCTCCTGCTTGGATCCTGAACTTTAAGGAAGGGGGATGAGGTGGTGCTGGTATCATACATGGTCCTGTTTCTTTTTTACTCCCCCTGGCTATTTGCAGGATTTWTCACATGTTTAATAACTTTTTAAGATGGAGACCTAAATAATTATGTATCCTGCAGTATAATAAACACATTAACTCTTTCTTTTCTCTTTCAAGCCAGCACTTGGATTTGCTGGAACTGTGGTTTCTCCACACATAAATCCAACTGTGGTTTTCTCCTCCCTATGACAAACCCATTGGTTTTCCTTGTTGGGCACTTGAGAATGATTTGGGGAAGAAATGTGAAAATTAAATGAGGCAGAGGGTTTTAAGGTTAGGGAAGGAGTTGCYGCTGAAGGAAAAAAAGGGGGAAGAGGAGGTTTGGCAAGGGAAGGAAATTGGAGTGTGGCATCTTGGCTCTTATCCCTGTTTAAGAGGACCAAAGCTTGGAGATGGTCCCCTGGAAAGTCTACAATAAATAAATAGAAGCCTGATAGTAGTAATAATAATACAGAAATAACYAGGAATAAAAGCCTGTTCATTGTACACAGTAAGTCCCCACATGCACCCCTGGGATTTAAGAGCGTTAAACCATAATAATAATAAAAAATAGGAATAAGATGGCAAGAGCTGACGGGTTATTAGAGAGTTTTATGTAGTGAATTCTATACAATTAGTTGTTCTTCCTGGGTTTCCAACTCTKCTGTCCATCCCCCGCAGCTTCCCGGTGGCAGTCCCACTCTCCGGCCGAAGAGGTGCAGCCGGAGATCTGGATCGCGCAGGAGCTGCGGCGCATCGGGGACGAGTTCAATGCCTCCTATTGTCCACGCAGGGTAACTTTCCCCTCTTCACCTCCCATTTCTCTCGAAGGGAAGGGCTGAATCATTTCTGGAAACTCTCTCTGCGGTGAGCATTTCGCTCACTCAGATGAGAAAAGGCTGCGTGGGCGGGGGTGGCCTGGACCAGGCAAATCAGCGGTGGTGGCCTCAAATCAATGAAAAATAACCTTTAAATCAATTGAAAATAACCTTGAAATCGGGGCTGGAAGCTTTAGGGCACCAGGCTTGCACAAGGGTTTTGGGGCAGAGGTGTTGGGTTGGGCCTGGACCTGATGGCGACAAGGAAACTTTTAGAAAGGAAGAGGCAGGGGAAGTTTGGGGGTTTTGGGGGATGCACTGCCTGGSACCATCACTTTTAGGGAAGCATTTRGTGGGATTCCCAACCCAGYTCCCAAATCCCAGCTGCTGCAAAGAAGAAACTTGGTCCTAGAACTTGCTTCTCTTGCAAAGACTGTTTTGAAAGCGTTTTTAYAAGCCCATGAACTCGCTCACCTTGGGGTGTTGCAACCCAAGTCGATGCAGTAATGCCCCAGAGGAGCCCAATCCCAAGCCCAAGGCAGCCCAGCCCAGGGGGTGAAGCAAGATGGGCTCGCCAGGATGAGCTGCTGCATGTCCCTGCTTGTGGATTCTGCTCCATCCACTCGGGCTTGGCTGTGGGAAGAGGGGCCAGGAGCAGTGTTGGTGATGGAATGCTGGCTCCTGGATCCTTATCCATCCTCTTCGGCTCCCAGATAGCTCCTGCAGTGTGTCCTCACTGCTCTCAGRGTTGGCTTTCCCACAAAAGGGGGGTCAGGCTGCCATGATCCTGCTTTTTCCACATCATCTCCACCTGCTCCACTTTTCCCAAATGCCCTGGCATTCCTGACCTGCAACAAAATGGMGATAAGCTGATACCCCAATCCAGAATCCAAAATCCAAAATGCGCATCTTCAGACCTCCCCCACCCASGCTGATCCCTTGTGATGCAAAGTGGCTGCTTTTTGGGATGAAAGGATATCTTTTCAATGAAAGGGAGGGATCAGGCTGTCCAGAAAGCTGGAGGCACCTGGTAGCAGCAGGCAGATCTAGAGGAGCTGGAAGAAATGCAGAGTGCCATGGAATATCCTGAGCTGGAACAGACCCACAAGGATAATGCAAGTCCAAACTCCTTGCCCTGCGCAGCCCCAGCAATCCCACCCTGTGCCTGAGAGCATTGTCCACATGTTCCTTGAACTCTGGCAGCCTTGGGGCTGTGACCATTCCCTGGGGAACCTGTTCAGTGCTGGATTACCCATCTCCCACCTCCTCCCTGCCTCCCAGAGCAGTGCCTTAAATTTGGAATACTTTGTGAGGAGCAGGAACATCCTTCCTGCGTTATCCTGGCTCCTTTGGTGCTGGAAATCTCTGGGCACATCCTGCTGCTCCCTACAACCCTGTGGTGGATAAGGGGGTGAATTTAATGGGAATGGGGGTGTTTCCCAGGCAGCAGCAGGTGAGGTGCAGGGAGCATCCCCCAGGTTTGCACGAGGCTGTTCCCAGTGCCGTGGCTGCAATTCCAACCCAGGGCTGGCCCGGGGCGAGGAGTGGAACGCAGAGGACACGTCCTGCCTGCTCAGGTGTCACGAGCAGGGGACGTCATGCGTGACCCTAAAAACACTTTGTACCTGGTGAAGTCAGCATGTGACAAATTCTCACTCCCTGCACCCAAAACCGGGGAGGTTTCAGAGCATCTCAGCCATTGTTTAATTATCATCCCTGAGGCACTTTGAGGARAAGTCCCTTTTCCTTCTGGAAGTGTTCTGGCTGCTCCTGAGCTGTCTGGGCTCCGGAGGGGAGGGTGGAAGGGCTCGTGCCTGCCAGCCCTGCCTGGCTCTGAGGTTTGCCCTTTCAGCCTGAGGTTAGAAATGGGGAACTGCAGCAGTGCCAGAGCTGCACTCGCYGGGCAGGTCGGGGCTGTCGGACGGGTCCCGGCGCGGTCCCGGCGCCTTCCCTGTCACGTTCCCCCGGGTGTGGCCTCCCCCCGGGACCGTTTCTCGGACAAGACACCAGGAAATCGGGCAGTTCGTCATCCAGCCACTCCTTGTCCCAGCAAGGCTCGTGGGTCCCAGGCTTTTCCTGGAAGAGGGGGCATCCCTTGACTGCTGTCACGAGCCCCAAGCTCTGCTGGCTGCAAAGCGTTGAACACTTCACTTTGTGCCTCTGGAATATTTTCCAGGTGTTTGTATAGCATGGGGGGCTTCATGCTGGGAATTAAAGTCACCACTTCGTTTGGCTTTTCTCTTTTTTTTCCTTTTTTTTTTTTTTTTCCCTCCCCTCTCTTTCAGGGTTTCTTGGATCACCAGCTGGGAAACCCCCAGGTCATGATCTTGCGCCTGCTGCGTTACATCATCAGCCGCATCTGGAGGCTCCAGTGAGAGCGCCCGGCGCATCCCGAGCCACCAGGACTGAATTCCTCGCTGGGAAAGCCCGGGAAGGACAGACTCATGGATGGATGTGGGGCTCCCACCCTGCCTCTCTTCCAGGACACGTGGCAGGATGAGGGTGGACATCCCATTCCGACTGCGGCGTTTTTAAGGCAGAGTGGTGTTTACTCGGTGTTTCTCTCCACTCTTTTTATTAATTTTTTTWMCYTTTTTCCCCCCAAAAGAGTCTCAGCGAAAGTTGTTTTGTCATCATTCCTGGAATTCTGTGGCATGAGCTCCATGGCAGGAATGAGGGAAGCCTGAGCCAGCTAATGGGCAGAGCCCTCGRAGTTTGCCTTGCAGAGGCTCGGATTCCTCCCCTCTCCCTTTGCCTCYGGGGTGTTTGCCCCCAAAAAGGCTGGAAAAAGGGCAGAGGGATTTAATATCAGCACTTCTTTTACCTGTAAATACCTAATGCTACCCCAAATCCAACTTCATTTGCATAATGCAAATCAGCCTATTTCCTGCTGACTGATTTTTTAATTTTTTTTTTTTTTTGGGTTTTGATATCTCTATTTTTTTTATCCACTCTGAATTTCAAGACTTCGCTGTCGAACTCCAGGGTCCAAACCATCACAACCAACCAACCAAACCCCAAGCCACCAGGTTGCCTTTTTTTAAAGAAATTCTTTCTATAAAACGTATGAAAACGCTTCTGTAGTGTCTGCTATCAGATGTGGGGGACTGAGTAATCCAGCAATAAACCGTTCCGGAGGCAGGGAGCAGCTCCCGGAACACCACAGCCGGAGGCGACGGCAGCAGGACCTGTTGGGAGTCGTGGCTGTCAAAAGAGGCTTCCAAGATTGTGTTTTCCTGGGATCCTCTCCGTGTTTGGACGGGGATGAGCACCCAGATGCAGATGGAAGGATGCCAGCCCGACATGGATCTATCCAGGACATTCCAAGGGGATCTGACTGCTCTGTGTCCTCCCAGAGAAGTTCCCAGGTGCTCCATGTCCCAGGGCCTCTCCCTTTTCCCCCGTGGAGCCATGGATCCATGGGTGTTCCCCTTCCCATCAGTTGTTTTTGGGGGATTGGCTGCTCCAGCCATCCCATATCTATGCACAAACATCCCCCTGCCCTCAGGCTGGTGCAGGTGCTCCCCAAAAGCTGTGGGGTTGTTTCCAGTCTCACCAGCAGCATAGGAAAAGAAAAGAAGGAAAACCCCATCCCAAGCCCCCCTTGGAGCAGTTCTTCCCACAGGGGGAAGCTGCTGAGTGCCATGGATGATAATTAGTGTTAATTAATGATGGACAGACCCCAGTGGGACCTCTCTGCCTGGCGGGTCGGAGCGGGGCCTCCCCTCCTGCTCCTGGAGGATCATGGAGCTGGTTTTAACCTCATTGCCAATTTTATTCCCTTTTTTTCCTTGGAAGTGCAAGGTGAGCYGCGGTTGCAGGAGCAGGGAGTGTTTTGGGAAGGGCATTTTGGAGCCCTCTGGGGGGAACCTTTGCACTGGTGGAGAGTGAGCAGTTCAAATAATGAGGGAGCTTGGCCAGGGCAAATCCTGCTCCTCATCCCTTGGGATTTGCCTCTGGCTTTGGCTCACCGTGGCTGTGCTGCCCCACCCAGCCCTACTGTAGGCTGCCACCAGGGATTTCCCATGGAATTCCACTGGTAAAATTAAAATTAAAATGATAAAACTCGGCAGCAGAGGGGGAGGGGAGACCCAGTGAGATTTTTTTTTCTCCCAGTTGAGTTCCATCGTTGCTGGTGGATGAAATGGTGCTTTGGGATCTCCCARCTTTGGGCATCCCAGAATGTGTCCCTTGGAGTACACCAAAGAATCACCAAAGAGCACTTTACCCTGTCCTCCCATGGAGACAAATTCATTTTAATGAAAAAAAAAAAAAAATCAGTATATTGGCAAAGTCTCCCAGGGCCTTCTCCACAGGAGGAGTTCCCAACCAAAAATCATAGGAAAAGGAACCCTCAAAAAATAGGATTCCTGTGGCATTGTGAGGTTTAGTAAGAAAAAGCCCCCAGAAAAGCYTCAAAAGAGAAGAATGATATAAAATAGGGATTTTTGCTCCTTTCAGCCATGTTGGCTGCCTGCTCTGGGTCGTGTTTAAGTGTAGCCTGTGCTCTGTGTTGCACCAAAAGGATGAAGAGTTTTCCTTGGAAACCAGATTGATCCTGTTCTTGCTTCTCCTCTTTTGCACCAAACTGTAAATACTCAAATATTTATTAGAGTAGAGTACCGTATTGTTTTCATCATCTGAGCCAAATATCTGTGTGCAATGTACTCCCTCTCCTTTCTCTCCTGTAAGTTTTGTACAGCTTAGAAACACTTTAAAAAAAGCCTAAAAAAATTAAAAAAAAAAAGTTCCTGTTTTTTTTCCTACACTTTTTTAGAGTGGAATTGGTAAATACTGTAGGTCCTTTTATTTTCTTTTTTTTTTTCCCCTGTGTAATTAATGCACTCTACTGTTTAATGCTGTAACTTGTAGAAATGTTGTATATTTATTTCCTGCTTATTTAAGTTCCTGTGAAGATTCGGTTTCCTCCCTGCCAGAAGTGTTGGATCCCCTTCCAAAGCCATCGTGGTGTGGATAACAAGATTTTAATCTTATTTTTCTCCAAGTGCCTAAGTCTCCGCTTCCCAGGAGTGATTTAGGCACATCAAAGACTTCAGCATTAGTGAAATTCAGTGGGAATTTGGAATTTGGTTCCTCCACCCCCCGGGATTGCTCCAGCCAGGTTTTCCTGGAGCAGCCATCCCATGGGATCACGTGAATCACTAAATCGTGTCGCAGGACCCAGCTAATGTAGCATTTTTGACTGCAATTTCCCTGCCTTCCTTGTGTTTTGCACTGATGAATTTTGGACAGGGTAATTGCCACTTTACTTGTGCAATACTGCTGTAAATAATTGCAAGAGCCTTGTTTTTCGGGGGTTGTTTTTTGGTTTTGTTTTTAAGAATCTTTTATGTTCTTTAATATGAGTTTTATATGAATAAAAACTTTCAACTATTTGTCCCGAGTGCTGGTTCTTTGTGGGGATTGAGGTTCTCCTAAGAGGATATTTGTGGCTTTAGCACCAATTTTCCCCATTTTTCACCCATTCTCCCTCCAGACCTGGTGTTCCCCTCTCCATTTTGGTATCCCCTCTCCATTTCTGTGTCCTGGAGCTCCAAGATGCTTCAGGCCACCCAAAATGCACCTCTTGAATGAATTTGCTTTGTCAGGTGCTGCCTTGAGTGTTCCTGACCCCAAAGGCTGCTCCACCTGGGAGTTATTGGGGGATTCCTTGGAATTTTTTTGCTTTTCCTCACATTTCTGTGGTTCATGGCTCAAGCCCCAGTGATGGGCCACCTTCCATGCACTTCTCGTCCCCAGCTGGTTTTCACTGGCACTGAAGAAGTTTGGGGTTATTTTTATGCTTTTGTGTCTCTTTTTTTTTATTTATTGTTTAATGCATTTGTTAACATTTATTTTTTGTTATGGAGCATCACTACTTTTTCCCTTTTATTATTTCACATGGCAGTTTTTATTTTACAGTTTAAAAATCTGCTCCTAAAAATTCCCATCCCACCTTCCTTCTGCCTGGACCCTCCATCCCATTTGTCCCTCCAGCCCTTCCTAYCCCTCAGGAAGAGATAATATTCCTCAGCAGTCACCACGTGGAAAGGATTTAAAAMCACACCAAGTCCTACTTGATAAACAACCTAAAAAAATTCTGGATTTTTTTTTTTTGTTTTGTTCTTGAGTGTGTTTCAAATTACAGAAGTTCCTGAAAGGGAAGTTTATTGGTTTCAGGTGCTATTTTGGGGGCTTCTTTAACTCACAAAAAAAAGGTTTAATTGCCCAGCCGAGCCCGTGGCAGCTGCTGGCTCTGCTCTCCCGGTGCCTCTGCGCTCCTGCTGGGATTTGGGAGCTCATGGATGTGTCCAGGTGAGTTGTCACACCTGGGAGGTGGCCCTGCTGTGACTCAGGCTGGGAGGAGCTCGTGACCTCGGTGATGCTGTGGGAGGGAAGTGCTGCCCCTCTCCAGGATCTGCCCCCGGCACGTGCCAGGCCCAGCTTGGCCAAGGCCAACTCCAAGGGGGGTTCATGGCACCTTGGAGGTGTTCCGGCCCAGTTTGGCCATGGACAGGCTCAGCTGGCCACAGCCCACTGCTGGACATGGCCAAATCCAGGTGGGCACATCCAGGTTAGCCAAGGCCAACTCCAAGGTGTTCCTGGCCCGGACAAGGTGGTCATGGCCTGTTGTCGTGGCCAAGCCCAAAATGGCCCACCAACCTCAGCTTGGCCTCAGCCCACACTGGACATGGCCAAATCCAAGGTGGGCACAGTCCAGGTTGGCCATGGACAGGCTCAGGCTGKCCACAGCCCATGCTGGACATGGCCAAGTCCATGGTRGTCCTGGTTTAGGTTGGCCAAGGCCAAGTCCAAGGTGTTCCTGGCCCRGACAAGGTGGTTGTGGCCTGYTGRTCATGGCCAAGCCCAAAGTGGTCACRGGTCCACCAAAYTCAGCTTGGCCTCAGCCACGCTGGCTACAGCCCAGGCCCACCAAAGCCACATCACCAGCCAGGCCCTTCCCATGCTCTTAAATTCTAGGAACTCATAAAAACCCCCACASAATTGTTTTAAGGATGACAAATGGCCTTTATTCCTTGAAAAGGAGCAAAGTCCCAGATTTTATTAATGGAAAAAGCCACAGCTCCCTGTGTCTGTCAGAGCTGGACACTCATGGCTGCCATGYGCTCATGCTGCTGGGGACACACAAAACTGGGACATTCCTGCACTCCCACACCCCTGCCAGGCTCAGGAATGCCGAGCAGCCCAAGCTGAGGATGATTCCAGTCATCCAGAGCCACGGGAGCGACACCAGGCTCTCCCCACACACAGAAATAAATAGATTTTTTTTTTCCAATGACTCGCCACTGACCTTTCAAACACCTGTGCAGCCTAAACCAGCTAAAAATACCCCCTGAGCTTTGCATTTGATTTTCATATTGCAACAAAGCTCACTCTTTCCAGCGGCTTTTCTGCCTTTCTGGCAGCTCCTTGGATGCTCGACCTCTCCTGGGGTCACACCCRGCGCAGACTGAGATGGGAAGTGTTGGATACCARGGAGGTCCCTAAAAGCAGTAAAGGGATGTTAAAGGTGCTCTGGCAGGGTTTTKATAGGGTGTAAGACAAGCTCAGGGATGGCTGGACCCAARGGGACCTTCCTGCTGCCCTTCCTGRGCATCCCAAACCTCTTTTCTGCTGTATTTTGAAAAATTAAACCCTGCAACCCAAGGAAAGGCAGACAATGAGGTTACCCCTGATGGAGACACTGCTGCTCCAACAAAAGCTGGTCCTGTGGAGCTCAGGGGGCCTCACACAGCCCTTGCRGGGATAACAGGGCCTGTTCTTCCTGGATTTGATGGATTTCTCCTGGCTGGGTTTGTGACAGGCTYCTCCATCCCTTTTCCCAGGAGCACACACAGGTATCTGGTGCTTCCCGGCCTGGCGGGCTGCTCATTAACCCACACCTCAATTATGGGCAGAGTGGGCCGACCCAACCCTGTTTGTGACAATCCCACACTTCTCCTGGCTGGTAATTAATGAAAATCAAGCTGGAAGATGGCACGGAGGCCATTCCCTAAGGATGGAAGGGATGGCGAGCRCTGCAGCTCTGCCTGTCCCCATCCTCACACCACGTGTGACCCCACGCTGAAAAAGTCAGGATTTTTCAGAAATCCTTCTGATTTTCACACAAATAATCCCCCTGAGATTTGAGGGAAGAGCCACGGGATGCCCTCAGCCCACATTCCAATGCCTATCCCTCCTGGAGCCACCAGAGTCCCCCTGTCAGCCRGGGGCAGAGGTGACAGTCACACACGCCTGCTATTACCATTCAAATGACTTATTGGCAGAAATGGGTTTAAAAATAGGGGTTTTATGATAAACAAGGTAACCTCATACAGGAAGTGAGCTGCAAATACTAAAACATGTTGTACAAAGGTGGTAGAGAACAGAGCTGCCCCACAGAACCGAAAAAACAACAACAAAACCCAAACCCTGCAAGGGGGGGGTCCAACATTTTCTTGTTTTTTTTTTTTTTAATATGTTTTTTGAAGGAGGGTAAAGGGGTGAGCTGAGGGGAGAAAAGGGCTGGAGACTGAGATAATTTCTGCTCCCCACATGGCCCTGAAATAAAGGTGATGCCAAGACAGGTCTGYGATATGAGCCCCGAGTCTATGCGCCGGGACTTCAAAAAGTGTCGGGTGCTGCTGCTGCTGCAGCAAAGGTTAAGAAGTTTTCCTCCCGAAACCCCAAGTGTGGGCTGTGAAAGAACATGGTAATGAAGAAAAATTTCCCCAGGGCTGCTCTTTGATTATCACCAAAGCCATCGAGTTTCAGTTTGAGTGATTTGTATTTATTTATAAAAACAAAGACGAAATAAGTAGAACGAAAACAAAAACCTCATCCTAATTTCTGAGCTGGAGCCTGATTTATTCGAGCAGAGACGTTCAGGTAGAGCAGGCTGGGTCGACAAAATGAGCTGAGTTAYCCACGTGCTGCAGGGCACATTTTTTAAGGTTAAAAAAAATACCATAAACCTCCCCAAAACACATCCAACCACCCTCATCAGTGCCAAAATGCTGATTTGCGAGTCCCTGGGCTGGGCAGCAGCTCCGGCCACGGGGTTSAACCCTGGTTTGGTGCTGGAGCATCTTAATTCGAGTGGGAGAACAAAAGACATTTCTCTTTTCATGTGTTTTCACTTCCATCGTGAGAGAGCTGGTTAAAAAAACACACAAAAAAGCCCTTCAGTGGTCTCTCAGCCTCCACCGTGTTGTTTTTCTACCTATTTTCTGTTGTTGGCTTGTTATCAGTCTCATCAGCAATTTGTGGCCGATTCTGACATGTTTCAGGCAGACAGCGTGTTCCCAAAACTGTTTGCAGTACAGTGGCGAGGACAGGCACAGCAGAACAACAGCACAACGAGAAAAAGGGCAGATTTAACCCCAAAATCAGCGTTTGCCCAAATCTGTGTCCCCAAGGCAGGGACGAGCCCCAGGGCAGTGCTGGGTGACACCAAACCAGCCCCTGCCCACCCCCTCAGTTTAATTGGAATTAATTCCATCTCCCCCTCGCAGGAGAAGCCAAACTCAGCCCTGCGTGACCCACTGGATTTTTCCTGATCCCAAACAGCATTTCCCAGCATTTTCCCATCCGTGGGCACAACCCCATCCCAAATACCCCCAAATACCCCGAACAGCCCGGGGTGAGCCCCGGTTTTGGCAGCAGAGCGTGGATTAAATCAGTGGGGCTGTGAATTACCACCGAAAGCTTACGCCGCCGACCTCGCAGCCCTTCAACATTAATAGCGAAACCAAAAAGCAAATTAATACCGCAGGAGCAAGCGGGAATTTGGCGATTTGGCTGCGATTCAAGCAGAGTCACCCCGCTGCACGCCACGCTCGGTGTGGGAGGCGATCCCGGCCAGCAGCAGCGGCAGCTCGGGAGGAGCAGAGGGGATAACCCGAGGGTTTTTTGGGGGGTTCGGGCGGCAGGGGAGGGCTCGGGGCTGTCAGCCCGCCGGGCCGGGCTCGGTGATGCCGCAGCAGCCGCGGCTCTCCGGGCGCGCCGCCGAGGGAAGCGCCGCGCCGAGAAGAAGGAGAAAACCAATTTCGGGCTTTTTCAGGGCAAGAGGCGGCTCGGCTCGGGCTGCCCGGCCGGGGGAGGACTGAGCCATTGTGAAACGCGGCTCCTTCTCCTGAGGCTGCGGCTGCCGGCGGGAGGGAGCCCGGGGGATCCCGGGGAGCGGCTCCAAACGGATTCCCGGAGCCGGGACACCCCCGGGCGCCCGCCCCGTGCCCCCAGCACGGCACAATTTCGGGCTCCCCCGAGCGCGGAGCAGCAGCCAGCAGCTCCCTCAGGAAGGGCTGCCYGCAGCCCACAAACCCCCCCAGCCCCAGACCTGCCCACTCGGGGTAAATGGGAATGCGGGGGTCGCACCGCCCCGCTCCTCCCATCCCGATCCCCCCCGGCTTCCACCGGGAACCGATCCACGCCATGGGCTCGGCCGGGAAAACGCTAAAATACAGAATTTCAAGTCAATGTYTCAGGGCTCTCCCAAAGCTCTCTCCACTTCCTGTGACAAAACAAAACACGCTTCGTTTGAAACTCATTCTTCCTCTATTTAGTGCCGAGAAACGATGACCAAAAGCGCCCTCAAAACCCTGCCGGGATGCTGCTCCCTTTCCCGAGCCRTGCACACCCCAGGCAGAGCACGGAGCAAGGCACGGAATCTTTCATTTCAAACGATTTCATTTCAAATCTCGAGCTGGGCTGGATTTCCACGTCGCTATTTTCGTCAACCCCCCCCCTCCTTCCCCCTCCTTCCCCACGTCACTGATCTCAAACCTGAGCCAAAGGTGGCAAAAGGAGGGGACAGGGGAGAAATCCGGGGTTTGCCTCATCCACTTCCCTGTGCCGGGGTCAAACAGACTGGGAATACTTGCAGAGAAGGAAAATCGAGGCAAATCTGTTTGCTTTGCCTCGGGTGGGGAGAGGGGAACACTGAGAGCCCCCCAAATCCTCAGGCTTTTCCCACTCCATTCACCATGGGTGAAGAAAACAGATTCTTAGGGAAGTTCAGCACCAGGAATTGGACTTTGATAATCCTTGTGTGTCCATTTCAACTCGGGATATTCTACCAGTCAAATTTCCAGCACTTCTGGGCTGCCCTCCTGGCAACACTGCTCCCTGAGCATCCCCTGGGCAGCTGAATGGAAAAATAGGGGAGAAAAGGGAATTTGTGGCTGATCTGATTTTGCTCCATCATAATTTTGCAGTGGATGCTTGACSTGAGGGGGAATGGCTTTTATCCCGGGAAAATGGTAACAGTTGGCTTAAAAATGTCCCACTCGGAAAATCGTACAGGATCTCCCCAGGGGTTTAGAATTTGCTTCTGAGATTGAAGCTGAAAAATTCAATATCAAGAAACCCAGCTGGAAAATCACACAGGCCTTTCCCAGAGACTGGGATTTGCCTCTAGGAATTAATSTGGAAAATTCAATACCAAGAAACCCACCTGCCATGATTCTCTCAGCAGTAGCCATTAAATCTGTGGGTGCTTCCATCTATTCCCAATCCTTGCATTTATTCCTAATCCTTCCATTTATTCCCAATCCTTTCCCATTATAAAAATAATCCTTTTTAAATAATCATTWTTTCACTTTTTTTTTTAAATTAAYGCCCCACTTGGTTTAATTTATACTATTAAGGATAKAATTGCTATTATATGAATKATATTATTTTCATYATATTTATCACATTACATTAATTCTATCTAYTCTATCACACTCTGTTATTAAATTAAATTTAATAAATATRTATTTCTAGTACTCAACTYTATTTMATAAACAAATACTTTGATGCATTARTCACCATAGTATTCAATAAAYATACAAAGAGTTTACATGTAAGAATACATTTAATAATTTTATTTGAACAGAAATAAATGTCTTTGTATGCAATATARAAAYAAAGAAAAATRCATTTACATATAAATAGAAATATATTTACATAAATTTAATTTTATATGAATATACAGATATAGGATTTATTTAAATATAAAAAGCAGGGGAATGTTGGGAGCTGCTGGATTTTAATTAATTACCCTGATAGATTTTATGCCCTGATAGATTTTAATTAATTGCCCTGCTGAATTTTTGTTTCCTTTCCTGACAAATTCCCCTCCCTGATTTTAATGCCAYGGAAAAGTTTGGAAGAGCTCAGAGAGCCTGGGAAGGGGCACTTTTGTGCCAGGATTTAGTCCCAAAAATTTGGCAAATATTTTCAAAAGAAAATAAATCCCAAACATCTGGAAAGCCCCAAATCCCTAAAACATAGCCTGGGTGCCCTTGGAATCACAACACCACAGGAATGGGCTCTAGGGGGACCTGGGTGCTGGGATGGACATGGCAAAATCCCTGTATGGGATTCCTGGGAATTCCCGGAGGGAACAAGAGCAGCTGCCCAAAGGTTCTGGGAATGGGCACAGCGAGAGGAGCAGCTGGGAGATGAGGAATCCCAATATCAAGACCAGCACCAGCAGTAGAACCAGAACCAGCAGCATCACAGCACCAGCAGCACCAGCATCACCAGTACAACCAGAACCAGCATCACCAGCACCACCAGCAGCACCAGCAAACCCAGCACAACCAGAACCAGCACCAGCAAACCCAGCACAACCAGAACCATCAGCGCCAGCAAGCCCAGTACAACCAGAACCAGCACCAGCAAACCCAGCAGCCCCCACAGAACCAGCCCCAGCCCCACAGAACCAGCCCTGGCAGCCACCCAGTCACTGCTGACTCATTTTCGGCCGGAGCCTCCCGGCGCTGCTGCTCCGTGGGGTTTTCCCTTCCTCCTCTGCCACCAAATTACCCAACCCCCCCATGACGTGGGGCTGCAGTTCCAGGAACTGCTCAGCTCCCCAGAGCCCAGTTTCCAGCCCAGGAGCCGAACTGGTGCTGTTGGAAGTGCTGGTGGCACCCACAGCCTCGCTCGGGCAGCGGGACACGGATCAGGCGCCCGGCATTCCCAGGCTGKGCCCCTCAGCTCGGCACTCTGCAGCCCAAAAACTCATCCAAAGCCACTCCCTGCCCTTCCCACAGAGACATTTATCCATCCCATGGAGGCACTCACCGGATCCACGGCTCCTTCCCCACATCCTCTGGAGCATCTGAGACGGGARGAGGGAACATCCAGAACTGGGTATGTTTTCATGGGAGTGGGTGGAAAAATCCCAAAGTGCTGAGTTTCCCACCATTAAATAATTGGGAAGGGGACAAGWTCCCCCTTTCCAGTCTTAATCCCAGCAGGACAGCCATGCTTCTGYTGATTCCCTGGGAAAAAATAAGGAAAAAAGGCTTTTTTTAGTTCATGCTGCTTCAAAAACCTCTGCTGCTTCTTCTGTTCCAGAAAYAGGGAATCACCTATGGAGGAAGGAGCACTGGGAATGCTGGAAACAGGAGAAGAGCAGGATTTCTGCCCCTCTGCTCCCAGGTTTATTCCGGTGGGTTTTGGGCTGCAGGGTGGGAATGATCCATGGCTTTGTGCCCCTGGGATCACAGGCAGGATGCTCCACCACAGGGATTCACCCCTGAGCTTCCTACACTTCTCCTTCCACAGTCCCTTGATGGCAAGGGGTGAGGATCAGCTTCCCTGGGAAACCCCAGCCCCATCCAGCACAGTTTCTGCTGGAATGTCATGAACGCTTTGATATTGAGGATTAACGGGAATGACAGGGGGATGTTGGGATGAGAGCAGAAACCTTGGCTCCACCATCCTTCCCTGGGCYGCAGGAATTGTGCAGGCAGAGCAAAGCACAGATAAAAATCCATCAGCCAGGGAAAACTGTAAGAATTCCACTARTTCCAGTCTCACTTTCCCTCTGCTCAGAACCCCCTATTTCCCAGGCACAGGAGCATCCCCCTGGAGCAAATTCCCCACACCCCAATTCCCGAAGCCACCCGTGGATCCCCTGCCATGGGATCCCTCCATGGATCCCAGAGCAGACCAAATCCATCCCCCATCCTACCTGGCCTCTCCTCGCCGCAGCTCCCAGCCCGGGATGTGCCGAGGGTTTTTATGGCCCCGGCCCTCCCGCCAGGATGTGGGGAAGGAGATTTTCCCATGGCCCAGGGGCTCTCCCACTTCCCCCATCGGGAAAGGATCAGGGTGTTTTTTCTCATCAGAAAGAGCTTTTGCTGGGAAAGGTCTCGTTTCCCAGGGCCTGGAGCCAAATCCATGGGGACCGTTGGCTGAGGAGCTTGGGAAGGGGATGAGATATCCCAGAATGGGAGCRGGAGGCTCTTTCACCCAGGGAATGCATCCCTAAGCTCTTAGGCACCTTGGATATTCTTCCAGCCTGGAAAACCCYGTTTTCCCCCCATTCCCATCTAAAAGAAGCCGTGACCTCCCAGCAGATCCCCYAGGAAAGGCTCTGGCTGCACGTGAGGGGTGGAAACCATCCCCATTCCCCAGGGAACAGCTCCRGAGATGCTCACCCCACTCCAAGCCCTTTCCCTCCCAGCTCAGGGACCTTTTCCCTCTCTCCTGCAGCACGGGGGTGGCTGTCACCCTGCTGCTGTCCCCACTCTGGGTTTTTCCCACCACATTTCTGTTCCAYGTGCTCTGGAGCTGCTGTATTTCGGGAAAACAACGCGCCCCATGGTCGGCTYAGGGCAGGGCTGTGCTCCTGGATGCAGCTGGAGTTTGGAGATGACTCAGGGGCACGAGCAGCCCTGGGAGCAGTGACACAGCRCAGAGGGGGAGCCCCGGGGGGTGACAGAGGGAAAGGAAAGCTCCGGGAACCTTTAATCCGCCTTTTCCAAATCCACGCTAATCACACTCGGATTTATGACACTGGAGAGGCAGCTCRGAGGCAGAGGGGTTTGGCACTGAGTCCTCCATGGCCATGCCACCGTTCCAACCTCAATCCTGTCTTGAGGACCTGCTGGTGGCTTTAACCCTTCCAGCACCATCACTGCAGCGTGAGGAAAAACCCAGCAGTGCCTGAGGGAGCTGACATGGGATGAGCGATGGCCTGGCTCAGCTGAAGGAGGAAAACCACCCAAAATCATCCCTTTTTTGTCCTCATCTGTGGCTTTCACCCATTTTCCATACAGCTCCCTTGCCCAAGGCTCCAGGGATTACAAACCTCCAAATGAACCCAGGAACTACGGAATTCTGGAGGCATTGGAGCACCACACTGGCTACAGTGGCACCAAATGCTTGGCTACTCCCCCCAGAAAACTGGGAGATGGATGGAAAATTCCTCCTCTTTGTCCAGTGCTTCCCTGGAGCTCCTCCCAGCACAGCACAAGCCGGTGGGAAATGCCCTTCCTGGAAGAAATCACACCACRAGCATCCTATGGGAAGGAGGAACATGAGGATTGGGAGTATTTTCCACTGTGGTGGGAAAYCACTCAGCCTGCTCCCTTTCCACCTTTTATTCCCCCCAAAATCGCAACAGGAAAATGTGCTGGCAGTCATTAGCATCTCCCTGGGAAATGCCAGCCCAGCTTCCAGATCCAACTCTCCAGAAACCCCTGGAGTGGCTGCGAGCTTTAGGGAACGCCAGAATCATCGTCCAAAATCCCATTTTCCTTCTAAAAAGAAAGRGGTGGAAACTGCTCCTGCTGGATATTCCCAGTGGGATGGAATATCTGCTGTGGGATGCAGATCCCGAAAGAATCATGCCACACCACTGCCTGCATCACCTGTGGGGTTCAGCCACATCCACCTGGGCAACGCAGCACGCCAAGGGATCCCTGGGGATAGCTGGGATCCCACGGGATCCGGCTGCTCTGCCGGGCATGCCGGCACCTGCCTTCCCGCAGAGCGAACAAACAAGTTGCTAAGTCACAGCAAAACCATGAAAGCAAAACCACAGAGCCCCAAAGCGCCTCTGAGTCACTCCCCGGCCGCCGCCACGGCCCCACAGCCCTCCCGAAATCCGCCGCCACCTGCAGCCGCTGATCCGTGCTCCAAAGGGCCGCTCCGGAGGGGCTGGGAAGCGTTTCCCAGCAGGGAAAGCCTCTCGGAGTGCGCACAGGATGGATGGAGGAGCTGAGGTGATGCCCAAACCAGCCTGGCAGTCCCCACTCATCCCTTCTTTCCCGTAACCTCACCTGGATTTTTTATTTTTATTGTTATCAGACGGTGCCGAACGCTGGTGAGGACGGGCACGGAGCCGAGCCCCGGGCAGAGAGCGCTCCCGGGATTAGTCAGCGCTGCTGACATGAGTCACGGAGGTTTGGCCGCCCAGTAAACCCGGGATTTTCGGGTTCCCGGCTCCGGGGTTGTCCCGGGGACACCTTTCGGTAAGCGGYGCCCGGTTCTCGCAGCCGCCTCCCGGCGCCGCTGCTTTGCCGTGGGAYTCCGCAGCGGCTGGAACGGCGGGATCGGTCCCAAATGACCGCGTCCCGTTCGTGCCTGAGGTGGGAATTGCGATGGAGTTGCGGGATGCAGCCGGGYGACAGCGGGGCCGCGCCGGTGGCCCCGGCGGCGATGCCGACAGAGGTCACTGTTGCCGAAAAGTTGCGGGCCCCAGCCAAAAAACCAAAGGGAACTCGGGGGGGAAGGCGGCGATGGGGCCGGGCWGGAACGGGCGCTGTTGGACCTTCCCGGGAATGATGCACCGGGAAAAGCACCGCGATCCATAGGATGGGATGAGCCGGAGGAGCCGCTCTCTGCCCGCAGCCACCGCGGGACAGCCCAGGACTAAAGAAGGATCATGAGGATAATTCCTCCTGGAGAGGGAATGTGCTGCCGCCGGATGATCCCGAGGGCGAAAGCGGAGCCAGAGCAGGAAAAGGAGGGAGCCCGGGATGCTGAGCCCTGGCAGAGCCCCTCAGCTCCGGGACAGCCCACGGGACACAGGGAACCGCAGCTTGGGATGTAGCGGGAGAGCGGGAGAGGCAGGAGGGGAACTCGCTGCTACCTTCCCCAGCCCAAATCCCAAAGGAGAGCACAGAAGGAGCGGGAGAGGGCGGCACAAAATGCCCCAAAAAGGTGACTAAGCACTGTGGGGGCAGGCATGACGCAGCCCGGAGCCCGGCCTCCGCTCCCAGCTGTCCATTATCACCGTATCAGGGAATGACTGGGGTGGGAATGTCCCATAAAGCCCATCCCGTTCCACCCCTTGCCATGGGCAGGGCCACCTTCCCTTGCGAGGTTGCTCCAAGCCCCGTCCAACCTGGCCTGGGACACTTCCAGGGATGGGAATGGAGCTACCCGGGTGCAGGAGAATCCCACATCCACCCTCCCCCTTCTCCGCGCCCGAGCAGCGCTGCTTCCTCCCTGCGGCTCCTGGAGCATCCTAAATTCCTCCCAGCTCCAGGGCTCCTCCAGCAGATCCCTGCGGGGCGAGGCAAAGCGCACACCCGCGCCAAATCCCAAACGTTCCCGCTGCTTCCATGGATTGTTTCCCCCCCCCCCCCGGCGATTCCTGGCAGCGGCGAAGGAGCAGCGCCTTACCGTGGGCGGTGTGTGCGGGCCGCCCCCGGGCCGGGCGCTCCCGGTGTTCCCGGTGTTCCCAGGCGGAGCCGGGAAGCGCCGCGGCGGGGCCGTAACGGCGCGGGCGGCCCGGGCGCGCTGTGCCCCGATCATTGGTCCAGCTCACGGCAGCCGCTGCTTTCAAATTCTGCTCGGAAGGAACAGGAAGCCCCAGAGCTCCTCGCCAGAGCCTCCGCGCCCACCCCGCCCGCCAGGCTCGCCTCCCTCGCCAAGCGCCGGGAATGGGGCTTTTCCCGCATCCGGCGCGAAACCGGGAGCATCCCGAATCGCCCAGGTCCCGGCGGGGAGTTGCTGGAGATGCTGGGTTTCGTGTTTACTCGTCATTTTTCATCCTGTTCCTGGTGAAATGAATCGTCGCCTTCCAGTTTGCCCGGACACCAAGGCAGCATCACCCTGGGAATGCGGGATAAACCCCATGGATCCATCGGGACAGCCAGAGGGTTTAGGACACATCCAGGTTTCGCAGCTTTCCACCCCAAATCCAGCATTTGGATTTTCGGCTCTTTGTCTAACTGTGATAAACCCGGAGGYTCATTCTGGGGCTGGGGTAGAGGCTTGAGGAGGCAAAAAAAGTATTTGTCCTTGGAAAAGTCGTGGGGAATTTAATTCCCCATCCCTGGAAGTGTTTGGGRTCAGTGTTGGATGAGGCTTTAAGGAAGGTGTCCCTGCCCCTGGTCTTTAAGGTCCTTTCCAACCCAAACCATTCCAGGATGCCATGAAATCCCACTGTCATTCCCTCTGGAAAATTTGCACTTCACACTTCCCACTTCCTCAGTTTAGAAGGAAGTTCCCTGAGCTGCCCCCACCTCCTAGGGGAAGGAACAACCAGGATTACCCCATGAGACCTCCTGGCTCCTCTGATTCCCCATCTGTTCATGGGTTCATTGAATTCAGGTGCTTGTGCTTGTGCAGGTGTGATAAATTAAATTAATTAAAGGTGCTTGTGGAGGAGGTGTGATAAATTAATTAAACTGTTTTTATTAAATTAGAGAAGTTTCTGAACAGCTTAAAAAAAAAAGGGATGAGGGTTGGAATTTGGCACAAGCTCTGCCTCCTTCAGGACACTTCAGGCAATTGGAAAACCGCAGTTAATACACAATAAATTTGTTTTTCATAAGAGTCAGGTTTCCATAATTTTCCTGCTTTTGCTCTCTTTTCAATCACYCTTGGTTGTCCTCCTCCCTCCATTTGACCCTTTGCAAAATCCTTGAGGATTTGGGAAAAAACAGAGAGAAAYTGGCACAAATCCTACAGAACAGGATTAAATTTGGAACAACAATAATCAGAATCCAAGCCTTTGGCTCTGGCTGAGTAATCCCTCAACCTCTGGCTGCTTTTTATGGAGTAATTCCRTGTGTTTGGTGACAAATGAAGGATCTGCTCTGCCTGGAACCAACAAGAAATGAGCCCTGCTCCAAGTTCATCCAGGGGGATACACACAGAGGAAGGGAACACAAAGTGTTTAAACCAGGAATTATTTCCATTGTCTGGAAATAAGATCCAGCACAAGCAAAGGAGTTATACAGCCAAGGAAAAGCACCRTTCCCAGCCAAGGTCTTTCCCAAATTCCCCACAGAAACCACACATTTGGAAACAAACCTTCGTTACAAAAGTAAATTTATTATGACCTCACTTTTATAGCTCTTTTTTTAAATTCCTCATAACAATTTATAAATAACTCCTGGTCGTGGTTGCCCCAGCTGGGGGTGAGTCTGCTGTTCGGGAAGGTACAAAAAGAAGGAGATTTTTGGGAAGCTTGGTGGGACTACAGCACCATGGCCTGGGGATTGCCGAGGAGCAGCGGAGCCAGGCGCAGGAGCGCCCGCACGGGCACGTGCAGCCTCCTCAGCTTCAGCAGCAGCTCCGAGAAGTTCCTGCTCCCTAAAAACATCCAAAGCAAAGGAAAAGGGTGTAAAAATGAGCAAAGATTTGCCTAAAATTGGAGGGGGAAGCTTCAGAGAGCTCTGGAGGTGTCATCCCATGGATCYGTTTGTTGTGTGCTGGTCGGAAAGTGAAGTTCTACAGGAGATCTCAGATCTCTTTGAAAAGAGATCCCAAATCCAGGAAGGAGGAGAACACAGAGGAAAAGAACAGCCAGAAGAGAGGTGTGTAACARGTAACTGGAATCTTCCATGCTCAGACACAGGAATTTGTGGCCAGCACAGGATTCCTGGGATAGGCCCCTGATCCCTCATGGATGTGGGGACATTTCTGTCCCAGTCCTAAGCAAGGAACAGAGCTCCCAAAATTAAGGTCCAGCTGCCTTTCTTTTCCCTCAGTAACCTCAGGACTGGTGTGTTCCCAGGCTGCTGGAGAGCAAGGAGAAGGTGACCAGTGAAAGGATCCAGGATTTCCCCAAATCCCAGTTCCAGACTCACCTTCCAGGCCTCCAGCTGCCAGCTGCCCCGGTGTGGGCACAGAGTGGTAAATCAGGAAGCACGCCAGCATGCTCAGCTGGGATTCCTCTGGAGCCTGCCCACTCAGGTAGGAATGTAGGGACACGTCCCCTCCGGCTGCAAGGRACAAGGAATACCTTTGGTGACATTTGGGAAGCAGGATTTCCACAGATAGATCCCACTRAAGTCTCCATTCCCCACAGAAGGTGGGCTGGGAGGTTGTTTTCCGACCTCCTTCCTTCTGCCATGGCCACCCTGCTGTGGTCACTGTTTGCTTTTGCYCTGGGAAAATTCTCCCTGTGCAAGATGAGGAAGGAATTTTCTCTGGGAAACATCAATTTCCCTGCTAAAAACTCCCCACCACTCCAGGCAAACACAGTTCTCCAGGGAATGTTCCACACCACACCGAAAACGCCCTCCCTTCCCTCATCAGTTTTCCATGCCTTTGAGGCAAAAATCAACCTGAATCAGCMAGAYRAGAACCAGGTGAGCAACAGGGGATGGAATGAGATGGTCTTCAAGGTCCCTTCCAACCCAAACCATTTCAGGATTCCAACACTGGCTGGATTGAAATTCCTCCTTACCTTGAAGCCACTGATCCAAGGTGTTATCTATGGTGCACTTCATCACTGGCAGGAATTCCGAGTTCATGAAGAGCCCTCGGGTTGGATTCCTGCTCATCCTCTCCTGGTGGCTCCGGGAGCTGAAGAATTCCAGCACCAGCTTCATCTGCCACAGCTCAAAGGTCTCGGACATTTCCCTCCTTTCCAGCCTCCTCACGGCCTGGCAGTAGGAATTGGAGCAGGAATGAAACAAGTAAATGACTCCTCAACCCCTGCCCTCACTCCTCTGGAAAAGCACATAGAATGGCCACTGTTTGCCCCCCAAAAAGTGGGAAAAAGTGTTGTTTCCAATGGGAACAGGAGTTTCCTACCTGGTCGATGGCGATGTATGTGGGCAGCATCTCTGGATTCTCCTGGGTCACACACTCGTAAAGGATGGAGGAGAAAAGATCCAGGATTTCCTGTTTCTGAAGAAAGACAGGTGTCAGGCACAATTTATTCCAGGTTCCTGCCTCCACTGAAGTTAATCCATGCAGTGGCATCACAGGAATTTGGGGTAATTAATGATACCATTTGACTTCTACCTTGGGATAATTAAACCGGGTTTTAAACCCTCCCTTAAATAATTTTAAAAGAAATTCCATATAAAGCACCTTCTGTGACTTCCTCTAAATGCTTCATGGCCCTCTGGTTTTGTTAAACACATTCCTCAAGGAATGGGACAAAAAATCCCAATATCAAACCAACAGGAATCAGAGGATCTCCCTTGTATTACACAACATCCTGCAGGATATTCCCTGCTCCTGATGGTTGCAGGGCTAAATTCTGCTCTAGAGTTTAAGGCAGGTTTTCCCTACTTTTTATCCATGGAATAAGTGTTGGTCCACACYGACACATCCTACCTGGCCCATGTCCATAGTTGGTTTGCAAAAATAATCAGCGAAGGAAAAGAGAGCAGGATCGGAAGTGAAAGCAGAAATTGCTTCTGGCTGCAAAAAAAAAAAAAGGGATTAAAACACATTCCTAAAGTGAACTTTTTGAATTTGTGCACAARGGTAGCAACAACTGATTTCCTAAGTGTCCAGAACTCAAGGGAGAAAACTGGAACCCATACCAAAGGTTGGAATCCATGTCTAAAGGATGGACTTAATGATCTAAAAGTTGGACTCAATTTAAAGGCTAGACTAGATGATCTAAATGCTGGACTCAGTGATCTAAAATTTTGATTCAATGATCTAAAGGCTGGATTCAAACTCAAAGTTGGATTCCATGATCTGAAGGTTGGATTCCATGATTTGAAGGTTGGACTCCATGATCTAAAGGCTGGATGCAATCTAAAAGTTGGATTCCATGATCTGAAGGTTGGACTCCGTGATCTAAAATTTGGATTCAATCATGTAAAGGTTGGACTCCATGACCCTRGAGGACTTTTCCACCCTAACAGATTGCATGATCAAGCACTTCATGGGCAGGACGTGTCCAACACTTGTGTCTGCCCACGCAGATGCACCAACACGTGTCTGTCCTGTGAAAGCCACCAGAATTCCCTCCCTCAGCAGCGTTCCTGGCAGGAAGCACCCTGGGAGCAGTACCTTGAAGGCCCGCGCTTCCGAGTTGCGGTGGGTGACGGTCTGTGCCAGAAGGCTGCGCCATCCCATGGGATCCTCCTTGTAGGAGAGCTGCCCAGCCCGGAGCTTCACGTACAGGATGCCACCCTTGGAAAGGATCGACCTGGAATGGCACAATGGGGCTGATTTATGCAATCKRGAGGAAATTCAGGCTGGATATTGGGAAGGAATTCTCCCCTGTGAGGGTGGGSAGRCCCTGGCACAGGCTTCCCAGAGAAGCTGTGRGTGCCCCATCCCTGGAAGTGTCCAAAGCCAGGTTGGATGGYGCTTGGAGAAACCTGGGGTAGTGGAAGGAGTCCCWACCCATGGCAGGGGTGGCACTGGGTGATCCTTAAATCCCTCCCAATCCAAAGCATGCTGTATTAATGGACTGAGCTTAATTTAATCCTTCCACCTGACAAGGGGGCAATCAATGATTGGACTCATCATCTTGCAGGTCTTTTCCAACCTAAATGATTCTGGGACTGATCAATGGCAAGTAAATGACCTAAAAGCACCCCATCACTGAGCAAAGAYCGAGCTGGTTTCTCCCACCCCTCACTGGGGAGTGCAAAGATGAGAACGAGTTCCACCCCCCCACCCCAGATCCTGTGTTCCGGTAAAATCTCTGGTTCCCACAGCTGCCCGCCGCGTTTCGAGCGCGTCACGAGGGTGGGTGGCACTTTGTGACATGGGGTGACACGAGAAAAAGCATTTCACARGGCTTTGTAACAGTCCCCAACAGTCTGGGAAATGTGATATCACCGCCACTCAAAACCAAACCAAAACCATGAGTTGTAGCTGCTCTCTGGTGCCTCCATCCCACTGCCAGTCTCTGTGGGTTTTACTATCAGGTTTTCCCCGACCCTGTTTTTTTTGCATGAATTATTCACCTCAATGGGTGAAACCCAACTCTGCAGTTTCTTTCTTCACCCCTAAAGTGCTGTCAGATGCACAACAGTGACWTGATGAAACCCAGGTTTCAACCCAGAGCTGTGGGAGGGTTTAAAAAAACCATGAAATACGATTACTACGAGGTCATGATTCAGTTGAGCATTAAAAAACACTTACTGGAGATGAGTCGTTCCCTTGCTTAAATCTATTAATAATTCCCAGTACCGGGGGCCCTTCACTCTGATCTGTCAATAGAAACATTTTGTTACTAAATATAACCAGAATCATTGAATTAAGAGGCTTCTACTTTTCTTTTTCAGGGCTGGTTTATAGTGTTGCCCACACAGAAAATTCAGGAGGAGGTTTGTGTCTCCTACAGGGAATTCCCTGCTGCATCAGATCTTGGAAGATCTTGATCAAGACAGAAGACAGAGAATTGTCTTTGGAATCATAATGGGACAATGTCATCCAGAGTCAGGCTRAGGAATCAAAACCCATCAGATCTCTGCTCTTGAGATTTATGACACAAAATCCAGGTGATTTTCCATTAGAACAGAGATTTCCTCTACCTGCTTCAGTAAGTGGAGCTCTGGGAGAAGCGTGGGTGCCATCAGCTCCTCGGTGGCCTCCCCGTACCACTGTGTGCCCTGCAAAAYGTCACAGGAGCCACAGGTTAGAAAAGCTCATTTCCATGGGAAAAGGAAGGAAAAGGGAACCTTGTGGGGAACAACTGCCCTGGCAGCAGGCAGGGGGTTCTGTTCCTAAGTAAACACAGGACTCATGCCAGGAAACACAGACTTCCCCAGCCGTATTTTCCATGGATGGAGGGATCAACACCTAATGCTGGCCAAGGACGAAAAGCAGTGAAGGTTTGGGAAGCAAGCTGTAATGGGAACATGGAAAACTCTCTGCCAGAATCACAGAGATGCACCTCTTCCCCCTAAAAATTCCAAGAACTCAATTCTGAGCATCTCCCCTCTCCCACATAAAATAAATCCCACAGAAAGGACTCTTCCCTGAAGGACACCTGATGGAAGCACCGAGGAGAAACATCAAGTTGCTCATCTCAGAATTAGSAGAAGGCTTGGAAAACCACAAATGATTCCAGCCACCTCTGAGCCTTTGGAAATCCTTCTGAAGAGGGAGAAGAACCCGGGTCAGTCAGGACACCCTTGAAGACTCTGGTGACTCTCCCTGTCCTTCCTTCTGCTCTCCAGGTGCCACCAAAGCACATCTGAGGTGTGAGTGGGTTGAGCCCAAACCCTTCACTTATTTATGCAGAATTCACCTCGTCTCCACCACAGCTTGAAACCAAACCCAAGACCGGAGGCCACTCCAATAAAAACTGGGATAAATCCAAGTGTTTGGTCATCCCACAGCTCCTTAGGGCCTCCCAGCCACGTTACCTTGTAGGTGACCTCTATGAGGGCGTAGCAGGGGGTGTTGGTGTCCACGTCCACGGGAGTGAGGAGCCTGGGCTCGGCTGCCAGCACGTACAGGTGACGCAGAGCCTGCAGGTGGTACCTGGGGTGGGAACCAGGAGCTCAGCATGGGCTAGGAATGATCCCAGACACCCAATTCCTGCTCYACATCCCAAATACAGCTCATGTAGCCATGGTATTGGTTAATTAACAGAACAGGGCTTAATGGAGCAGAACCAAAAGTAATTAAGGATCATAAATGGACAGATCTTCCAGGAAAATCTTTCCTGCTGAGCAAACTGGAGCAGCCACAACACAGGAGCACAGCAGAGCTGGTGTTTCCTAACTGACCAAAGATCCTTACCATTGTCACTTCTTCCATATCCCTCTTTTTTTTTTTAAAAGGAGAACCTCCAAAAATTGATTTTTGGTAAAAGTCCATAATTTGTCTTTTGTAAGAAGATGGTTCAGCTGAAGGAAATGGGATCCCCATGAAAGCCTTACCGATTGTCCGTGCTGTGAACAGGGAAGTGAGGGTACAGAGCACAGAGAAGAGCAGCAATGGAGGAGTTGGAAGTGCTCAGGGAATATCTGCAGGAAAAAACCAATATTGTCCTTTAGTTTTCCTTCTAAAAAACAMAGGAGGCCAAAATATTTTGGTGGGACGAGGAAAGGAATTTCCAAAAGTGCACAAAGACAACAAGACTTTCTCTGCCAACAGAAGACGCCTTTAKGCATCCATATATTAAAAACAGGGAAATGGAGGAAATGGAAATAAAGGCAGAGATCTGCCTTAGGAAAAGGCCCATTACCTTCCTCCTCCCAGGAAGAGGAGCCCCAAAGCCATGTGGTGAGCCAGGTGGAAGCCGTAGTTCATCTCTCCCCCCGTCTTCTTGTGCATGAAACGGCAAAGCTGGAGCACCTTGAGGTTCCCAGAGCCAGCCATCACCATGGCCAGGGCCAGGAGAAGGACACTCAGGCACGTTTCCAGGTTATAGTGACCTGTCTTCAAGCACAACAGAGAGGTTTCATCACAGTTCCATGSCCAACAGCACATTCCAGGTGGGATGATCCACCACTTTCTACCCCGGAGCTTGAAAACCACATTCCCCAGAAGGAGGGAGAGCCAGCAAAGTTCTTCAATGATTTGCAGCTCTGCCACATCCTCTATATAACGTGTAATCCAGGAAATTAAAAGGCGTGGGTTTGTTCCCATTGAGGTTTTGCTGAGGGTCACATAAAGCCATCTTTTTGCTTGGAAAAACTTACTATGGACGCTGTTGGAGCTGACAAGCACTTCAGGAAATCCGTGGCGTATTTGTACTAGAAAGAAAAGGAATGCCCAGTGAATATGGATCCAAAAGGTGAGTGACAGTTCTCTGGGAAGTGAATGGAATCAAATAACCCTCCTCTTACCAGGCACTGAAATGCTGCCAGATTTTCCGAGCCGGCAAAACGAAATCCCAGGGATAAACACGCTCCGGCGATGATGTAGACGTGAGCTTGCCTAAGGAACAAYACAAACAGGAAATGACTAAATGCTCCTCTTCTCCTCATCTGAATACTCAGCACAAACCCCTTCATCCCTTAAAAATAAAAGGGAAGACTCATCCTTTGTAGGATATCCCATATAACAAAACTCTCCTTTACAGGACAGTAAAATTCCCTAGGAGGAGATTTTTGGGATGTTACTYACGCCAGCGTTTCCAAGCTCAGGTCTTCAGAGGAAGGCAGCTCTGTTGCATGAAGAGAGATAATGTTCTCTCTTATGATCTGTAAAAAGCAGGAAAGGAAAATAAATCCATGGGAAAACTGATGACTCATTGAAACTTTGGCCATCAAAGTTCATAAGTGATACCAAACAGGTCCACGGGAAGGAAAAGCTGTTTTTTCCCCCAACAGAGACCATCAGCATCCTGTAGTTCTCATAGGTATTGAGCTCATTTGGTCATAAAAATTCCATACAATATCTTGAAAATTCCCTGATTCCACAGTTGGGAAGTTACTCCGAATGCTCAACTCCATGCAGCAGTTTGGRACCTGGCAATGCAGGGAAAAGTTTAATCCCTTCTTTCCCTGACATCATTTTGTGTCTGGAACAATCCCATCTCTCCTCAATCAATCTACCTTCCAGTCCCTGGTGCTCCTAAAATCCAGGGATCTCAGGGAACAGTCAYCACTGTCATGTTAATGCTCATTTCCTTGTGCTCCTGATGTGACTATGGAAATGCTCACGTGGAAAACAATGCAGGGAGGTGTAAAATTGAGAAACAAACACAAGACACAATAAACAAACACCCACCTGAGGCACATTGCTGTTGACCCACTTGGAATTGGGCAGGATATCATCCCACAAAATCAGGCATCGAGCCAGGGTCTGGGAAAAGTGAGAAAATTTATCTATGGAATTGGGAAAAGCTATAAAAATACACCTAAAATTTTAATGTAACATTCCCCATAAATTGTGTCTTTCATCTATTTGTCCCTAAATTCTGTCTCCGTGACAAGGAAGCTGCCACACTACAAGGAGGAATTGTTGGAAGGGTTGAATTTGGCTRGGAAGCAAAGGGTTCTGGACGATGGGCATGTTGGGCTGGAATTCCTAAACATCATTTAAATAGACTGAGGAAAGAAAGGGAAATCTTACCCTCAACAAAAGGAATTCTGGTTTGACAAARTCCAGCAGATACATGGTGTCTGGTGCTTTGAGCCAGTCAGCAATGGATCTGCAGGGCACGGCAGAAGAAAAGGGTTTCCAGGTCACATTCCAGCAATCCCAAACCTCAGCAGAGCCAACACTAGGGMAGTTTAACCCTGCAGGAATTCCCAAGTCAATACCTGTTGTTGGTCTTCAGGTARATCATGGCAAGGGCAAGGGTGGCACCTGGACACGTCACATCCACATTGATGGTGTCTCCTTCCTGGGAAAACACAGGGAACACTTCCCACAGGTTCACTTGGAAGGGAATGATGCTCCCAAAGTCATGGAGACACCTCCCAGAATTCCAACTTAAATGAGCYGGCACTGGCACCACGTACCTTGATTTGGTAACTGGGAGATTTGTGCTTCTCCCTGTGCATTCCTGCCTGGAATCTCCTGTGTCCCCCCACCATGTACTGGTAGAGCTGCTCGGGAACRTTGAGGTCTGACATCCCAATCAGGTTACTGCCATGCTAAGGAATGGAAAGAAGGAAAACATGGAAGTGCCTTCCTCTAGGAGAAAAACCCACAGGCAGCTAGGAGCCAAGGATGGAACAGCTCTTGGAATGCCATCCCAATGGATAATAAGCCTCCTGACTTACCCCAAGGCACACCATTCCCAAGGCCAGCCCTGATGCCAGGGAATAGGACTCTCTATCCGTGCAATATTCCATTTCTGGGCCGGGGGGACGCCCTGGAGAAACCAAACCAGCAAAATTCACCTTTGAAAAGTCCAGCTTATTGCTTAATTCCTACTAAAAGGAGAAAAAAAAAATCTGTCCCTCCTTAGGGAAGTCCTCATTGGAATGACAAGGAGCTGGCAGTTCATCTATCCACTCCCAAATAGCAACTCCCTCCTAAATGTTATGGTTGGAGTTTAGAGCCATGGTGGAAACACCAAGTTTAACTGAGGATACTTTAAGATCCTGAACCAATCCAAATGCTGTTGCTAAAAAAGGATTGCACATATCCAATTTCTAGAAACACAACAATTTCACCCTTAAAATTTATCCCAATCCCTGTTTAATAAACCACACAGTCTCCAAGTATAGTCCCATGTAAACATAGAGAAAAGCTGTTACAAATTAACTCAGAACGAGAGCACAAGTGAGATCACAAATCTGCTGTTCACATCAGCTCTTAAGGCCTAGTGGTTAAAAACCCTAAAAATTCCAAACAGGAGAATTTAGGACGCCAAATTTCCAGGTGGAAGAAGTAGGAACAGTAATGATGCTGCCATGTTTCTTTTCCTAAACCCAGTGACTTTCCTTTTTATGCTGCACAAGCTCCCAAGAGGGACCATGAGGTTTGGAAAAATGGGAAGAAAATGTGGTGGGAAAAGGTGCCAAGGTTACAATCCCAACTCCCTGGTGCACACGGCGRCTATCCCAGCCCTCATCCTGTTTTTCCAGGGTTGGCACCCACCTATCTCAGCCAGCAGCACCTCGGCAGTGTGCCTGTGGGCAGTGCCCTGGTAGACCAGGCCTATCCCGACCACRGCAGCCACCTGGACGTTGTGGGGCACATCCAGCTCCGTGGAGGTGGGAGGCAGCAGGGCAGGGATGTGGATGCTCAGCAGGCGGGTGATGGCCATGTCCATGGTGCCCAGCTTGGCAGCGGAGACGCCGAGCAGGAGCCCGATACTCGTCATCTCGTGGCCCTGGATAAAGGGGACAAGGAGCAGTGAGGCACATTCCCAGTGAGGAATGGGAAAACCCCTGTCCCAGTGGTCCACTGGCCTATCCCAATGAGCTGTGTGCAGGGTGGAGAGATMTGGTGGTAACGCTGCTGGAAATCTTTGAATGGAAATGGAGGTTCCTCATTCTGCAGAACCCCAGAATATTTAGGATTGGGAGGGACCTCTGGAGATCATCCAGTCCATCCCTCCTGCTCACTCCGAGCAGGTGACACAGGAATGCATCCAGGTGGGTTTGGAAAGGAGTTTATTCAGAGGCTTAATGCCCTCCCTGGACAGCCACCACTTCCTTGGAAAGAAGTCCTTCCTCACACTGAGAAAGGATCCTTCCAACCCAAATCARGCACCACAACTATAACAAAGCAACTCAGACTTTCTCCCACACCAGGAAACTCCCAATGCAGCAGTTCAAAGAAACCTTCCTTGTTTTGCCTAAAGAATCCAATCCCACCGGGATCTGCCTCTTGGATGTGCCAGAATTCCTCACCTTTGTCAGGTAGTCGTGGATGTTGAGGGTGGCCAGCTTGGTGAGGTGCCCGTTGAGGCCCAGGGCCATGAGGAACCCCGCGTACTCGTTGGCCAGCTCGGCGATTTTGGGCTTGTTGTAGACGATCCAGGCGGAGTCGATCTGGGAAGCGGGAGCGATCTTCAGGCCGGCGGCCACCCCGTTGTGGAAGCTGGCCCAGCAGGCCATGTTGGGGGGGACATCGATGTTCCCGCTGTTCAGATCCACWGTGGTGTTCCTCGGAGGGGCACGGCCTGCCATGGGAGAGGGGGTAACAGCGTCAGGAAAAGCCAAGCTCTTCATCCAGTGCCAAGTGAGGGAACAGCTCTGATCCAAGAATGTTCAGGAATGTCAGGACAGCCCTTTGCAGGATCTCCATCCTGTACGTCCCCAGCACTGCTTAGGCCATTTTTCCACTTCTCTCTCCTTCTGTACCTAATAAAGGTTTCAGTGTTTGATAACACTGGCCCTGACCATTCCAGAAGGATCTTCCACCATTCTAGGTGGCAGATTCAAAGCCCAAAGGAGCTGCTTCCCCACAAAACCCATACTTGAGCCATGAAATTCTTGGTGGAGAAGATGCTATAAAAATTACTGTAATGGGATAACAGCTGGAAGAAAGCCCATCCTGCTCTGGGATGGACTGGGAAGGAGCCCCTGAGCAACRTACCAGTGAGGTTCAGCTTAGGGATGGGCAGCTGCTCTGTTGGCACAGGATGGTAGGAGAACAGGGTGAACATTCCTCGTCCAACTGGGAGTGCCATGGTTCGCTGGCACAGCTGCAGCAACCTGGTGGGGAGGTGAATCCAAAAATCACATGGAAAATTTTCCCAAATATAAACGACCTACAAACAACCGGCACTRGACAGAACCATTTTCCCCTCATTGTGACTCCTTCCTTCTCCTTTTGAACCAAATCTTTGGTCCTTACAAGGTTCATCTCCAAGRTACCTTTTAGCTGTTGGAACCTGGCACTATTTTTCCCTTAAAGCTGGTTCAATAAATCCATTCCACAGACACTTCCCAGSCGTGCTGGAAGTGAGCTGAGAGGAGAAAGCCAAGTAGAGGTGGTTGSCCTGCGGGATCCTGCTATGAGTGGTGATAACACCGAGTAATAACCCACGTACAGAGGTGATAAGGTGCTTCCAAGAATGCCGACCACAATTCTCTATGATTTAGTCTGGAAACACTTTCTAAACTCCTTAGATTACTCAGCTCCCTAGGTCAGACTCAGAACAAGTTGCATGGTAATGGTGTCCTCAGGTTTGCTTTTTAATTTGGTTTTTAAAGAAGAGGTTTTTAACCCACCCYGCAAAAAGTGAATAAAGCAGGAGAGGGTTAATCGAGGCCACTGGACACAGGTTTCAAAGGAACAGGATGGCACAGTGAATGTGCTTTCTGTGGAATTCCAAGGTCCCCTGTCTCAAGACCAGCCTATCACAAAGGGCTCTCCAGATTTAGGCAGGGCATGGATGGTTTGGTCTCTACAGACACATTTTTTGGGCAGAAAAAAGTGCTACTAAATCCCTTCAACCCCAACTGACCTCAATGTGCTGTTTGTCCTTCCCAAGAGCCCCCTACTCCAACACAGCAGAGCTTTGATCCACGCAACTCCAAACACTTGGATTATGATTTTTTTTAAAATTAGATTCTGAGCCTCCAAAAATATCCCCACAACCTTTCAGCTGAATGAAATACTGGGAAATAGAAACAGCTGGAAATGGAGAAATTTCCAAGGCCACACTGGATGGKGCTTGGAGCAACCTGGGATAGTGGAAGGTGTCCATGGCSAYGGCAGAGGCTGGAATGAGATGAGCTTTAAAGTCCTTCCAAACCCAAGCCAACCCAAGCCATTCCATGCTTCCAGGACTCCTCACCTGTTTTCCTTCTCCTCGATGTACTCGTGGTCACTGGCCTCTGGCATCTGCACCACGTTGACGCGGACAGGCCGGGCGCTCTGCAGGAGCCTCCTCACCTCCTGCACCCTCAGGTCCTCGCTCCAGATCAGGGACATCACCTCCTCGTTCATGTCGTTCATGCCATCCTCATCCTCCTCCGACTCGGCTGCCGACAGAATGTCCGAGGACAGCACTGTGCCCACGGACTGCAAGGGAAAGGGAAAAGAAAATTCCAGGGGGGGGAAATTGTCAGGGAGGCACCACAGCCTGAACTCACCSAGCACAATGTGATGGGTCTGTACACAGAAGGGATGGACACRCTGATGGACACACTGACACAGCATTCCCATGCTCCTCACAGGAATTTAAAGGCCTGGAGGATTTCCAAAGATGGAAATCAAGTACTTTTGCACAACTAAATGGGATAAATAACTAAAGACAAGAGGATATGACACCTCAAATGCATTGAGGAGGTGACGTGTGAAGTTCTTGTCCTTTCAAAATCTCTCCTTGTTTWGGAGCAATTGTAGGAAAGGGTTTTCCTTTCCCTGCCTACTCCATCAGCCCAGTTTGTGATTATCCCAATTTGTGATGAGTCCAACCAGAGCTGCAGTTTTGCAGATTCTGCTCCAAGCCCTGTGTAATTTTTCAAAGTGCTGATGTTTTCACACATCAATTTGGATTCCCTCTACAATCACCTTGGAAAAGCAAATTACCCATCAAAGCAGCCTGCACAGCAGAAAATCCCMAAATTCCTCACTATCAGAAAACTTGGGATTCATCACAGCACCAGAACGGTTTTGGAACTTCCACAMATGACCAGAAAAGCATCAAAGCTTAGGAGCACTCTTGGAACAACCTTTCCCATGCAAGATTTAAGAAATGCTTTTCTAAAACTGTGCTCTCCTGTTTGCTCACATCACACAAGTGATGAGAAGACCCAAAGGGAACAGATCTTCCCGTGGTTCTCTGGGAACATSTGGCCCCAGGAASGCAACTAAATGAAGAGCTGATGAATGAAACCAAATCTCTTCTGGTAAATCCACGCTCAATCTCAACACACAACTGCACCACCCAGAGCAGCAGCGTCCGTTCTGAAACAGGAAACTCCACCCTGCCCTCCTGAGAAATGACAAACAATTTGGGGTTTGAAGCTCACTTTGGCCTTTTAAGGTCACATCAATTCGAGGCATTGTTATAAAGTCAGTGATAAAATCAAATTTATCGTCATTTTCGATGATTCGTGAGGGTTTCGGTTGGGCACAGCTTCCACCAGCAGCAAACAAAAAGGATTTTTCGTGTGGTGGCAGGTGGGGGTTTGACCTGGAGTTAATTAACTTTTCTGCCAAGATAATTACAGTTTTGATATGCAATTAGTCATAAAGCCTTTGTTGCAGAAAACTGGAATAACTTTAATATCCCTTCCAAAGCTGAGACAGCAAAAAGGGATCTTGACCAAGGTGGACTTGAGATTTCAATTACAATTCCTGACTTTGGAAAAGGCTCCAATCTTCTGCCATGATGGGATTTTATGTCAGCATAAAGAAGATTTTTGGTTTTCAACAAAGGACATTTCAGTAAGATGCAATTCCTTGGGATGCTGGTGATAGCCACCATCAGAAGAAAATGTTGAAGAGGAAAACACACTGTTTTTTAAATCATTTTACCTCAGGATACAAATAACTAAAACCTTTTTGGGGAAAAAAAAGAGAAATATGGCAAGTGTRTTTCCAAATCCAGCTCTTCTAGTGGAAAGGAGGATGCCACTCATAACACAATGAGCCTCTGACAAATACCCCCTTCCTTCTCCTTCTGCCATGGCTGGATGGCAGAGCCTCTGGAGAAAGCACCAAAGAATGGGAGGAGGAGGGAGGAGGAGGAGGAATCCAACAGCTCTGGAGGTAAAACTTTTGCCTAAATTTAAAAATGTGATTTATCTTGAGTTTTCCAAGCTATCCATGATTASTCATCCCTGCTGGATGTTGCTTTTCACACCAAAACCCTTGTACATGTAAATCCTCCATTYTGTCGCCCTCAGTTTGGGAATTAAGCTGGAAATTCCTGAGCTGCTTGCTCTGCCCAAACCCTGGGATTGGGAAATCCCTTTGTGGAAAAACTCACGGATTTTCCCTTCTGCAGGCTCCCTTCCCAGGCCTGCTTGGACAAATCCTGGCGGCCGATGAGGAGGCAAACGGCTTCCGGCCAGTCCGAGGCCGGCTGCTCCCGGCACTGGTAGATGGCATCCCGGATGGGAAGGGCCACGCCAAAGGGAAGAGATTCCAGATCCCTCAAGGTGAAACCTTAAAATTAAGGAGGGGAAAAAAACCCTAAATAAGTGTTATCGATCCCAGACAAAGAGTGCTTCCTGTTATCCAAGCAYGTGGTTATTCGGGAGTGTTGTTGATCCGCTCTTACCAACACTGGTCATCCAAAGGACCAATTTTTCAGCTAGGCTGGAAACAGAAGTGTTGGATTTGAAACTGCACCTGGAAAATTAAGGAGAAGTCAATAAAAAGTCATCCAGAAGTCAGCAGGAAGTCACAAACTCAAYAAAACAACACCAAAAAAGTTTCCATACCGACTGTCATCCTGCTCCATCTGCTGCTTCCGTTGGCCTAGGAAAGACAAGGCTGTGTTAATTCCATGTTTTCCAAGCTTGAGGCAYTCCCAGGATGGAGTCAAAGCATCCTTACCTGATGTGATCTTATACAAATAACGGGAGGCTTCGTTCAGCACAGCGCTCTCATCTCCAAGAATATACAGAGCCACACTCTGGGGAGGAGAAATACCAAAAAAGTAATTTTGGGGCTGATATTCCTTTGCTTCCCAGAAAAACAGGCAGGAAGTAACTGCAATACTACCTCAGAAATGGTGCAGGTGTATTGTGGGGAAAAGGAGACTGAAACAACTGAACAACAACAAACTTTAAAGCTTTAAATTCTGGGGGGAAAAAATCCACCCTGAAACAATGCACTGAATTTTCCCTCATTGCTCCAGAGATAAGAGATAAATATCTTCCCAACAGAAAAACATATTCCCAGTTATCCTTCTTGTGTTTCTCACATTCCATTTCTCCTGCAGGACACACACATTTCCCACTTGGTGTCCTCCACATCTTGGATATTTTGTCAGGGTTCTAAGTGAAAAGTTGTTGGGTCCAGTCAGGAAAATCCAAGGGATCAGTCCCTATATTTTGAAAATTCTGGGAAAAATCACATCCAGGTAAAATGATTTTGTGGGGTTTATGAAGAAGATCTTTTAACTCTGAGCTCTGCAAGGGCAGATCAGGCAGAGAGAGGAGGAAAATAGATCCTGGCTTTTTCTCCCTGTTTATCTCCCTAGGTACCTCAGGCTTGACACCTCTGCTCCCAGTTGGAAGGGTTTTCCCATAATGACTCAGGAAGTGATGCTGACCAGGAGATACCATCAGCACTCACAGGACTAAATATTGATSTTGGGGCATGCCCAAGGAGAAAAATGGGGAATTCTCATTCCCAAAATACAGATAACTCCAAGTTCCATTACTACTTTGAACAAACCACAGAAAAACACAAAAGTGGTGAAGCTGCTCAGTTCCAATACATCCAGTAAATGAATCCCTCTGTTATTTCACCCTCCTTTAGGGATGTTTCACTCCCAGGAAATTCAGCAGCTGGAGCAAGCCCTGCCCACAGGGCAGTGCTGACAGAACAAGGCACATTCCCTGTATTCCCTGTCCCCCAGTACTCACCAGTACCACCAGTTTGCTCCTTTCACAGATCCCTGGTAAGTAGGGATAAGGCTGCACTCCCTCTCCCTTCAGGCAGGAACTCAGCCACTGGAAGATACTTGGAGGCTCAGCAGAAAAAAAGGAGGGATGGAGCATGAAACCTGTTTGGACTTAAGATGAACAGCAAAGACCATGAGCTCAGGGAAAACGCACAAGAATTCCTCACCATTCCCAATTCCTTCAGCATTTCCTTCAACAAGACAAATCCAGCATTTCCCCAAAAAATGTTACAGATCCCTCCTGTCAGATGGGATTTCCTGACAGGAATGAAATCTCAAGGCATCTATTTAAGGAAGAAAAATTATCTCAAAGGAATAAGCAGGGGATAGTCCTCCAGAATGAGGGGAATGTTAAAAACAAAGGGAATATCCAAGTATCACAGAACAGCCAAAGGCTTAAACTCACCCTGGTCAATTATGCAGGTCTGCCTGGAGGTTTTGACAAGGGCTGGGTAGTCCCTGTAGTAATAATCCATGTAAGCTTCCAGTTTCAAATCCCTGGAATGAGAAACAGGGGTCACAGACTGGGAAAAAACCATTCCAACCTCCTGSATGCCACCTTTGGGCAGCTGCTGCTACTGTGGGAGAATTTGGAGCCATGGAACAAATAGGAAAGGTTTTAAATATTCCTTTCCTTCAAATACAGGGCAAGTTTGCTCCAATTTGGGCAATCCCATCAAAAGAAACAGTTTTCCAGTGGGAATACCTGGCCAGCTGAACCAGGAGAACCACGAGGGAGCGGAGTCCTTCTCCCATCAGACTGTTCAGTTTGAGCTCCTCGTAGATGAGGTGGAGAACAAAGAAAATGGCAGGAATGTGGGGGAAAAGGAGGGTGGAGGAATCCAAACTRAGGCTCTGGGAAAAGTCATCCCTAGAAGCTGAAACTTCCAGAGGGTCCAGGCGCAGAGCTTTGGCAATGGGATGAGACTCGAAATTCCTGTGGTAGTCAGAGCTCAGGAGATATTCCCAGTCCTAGAGCAAAGAAACAGGAAAGAAAGACAGAGAATCCATGGTGAACATAATTTCCAGAAAGGTAATTCCAAAGCACTGTCACACAGGAATTTTTTCCCTAAAAACCAATCCAAATATAACATTTCTTACGTCATCTGACCCAGTTTCTGATGGCCTTGCCTTCTTTGGAGCAATCACTGGGGAGAGAGATCCTTCAAAATCGAGCTGCAACAAATTGAAGAAAAATAAATAAAATAGAAGAAATAAAYAGAAAAAGAAAATTTAAATAAAGAGGTTTCTTTGTGATTTCTTAGCAACCAAGGTTTCTTGTGATTTCTTTGGAACTGAGGTTTCCCAGGTGAATCACAACATCTGAACTCAAGCCAAGTAGGACATGATGTGGCTTGAGGTACTTCTGGATTTGCTGAACAAACTCCAGAAATCCAAAATCCTCTTTAGGGAACAACAATCTGAGTTGTGACCTGTGTTTAAACTCAGAATCGATTCAATATGGATGAGATGAAGCAAATTTAAAACAGCAGTGTTAGGTGTTGAGCTGGAATCAAATCTTCATCATTTATTTGTATAATGAGCGCCTTGTAAATGTATCTCATGATAAAGACAGAGTAAAACAGGCCTGRAAATTAGAAGTGAAGAATGGATTTGCTCACATTCCGTGTCCAGCAGAGCCTCTCAGTGTTGTAACCCATCATGTTCATGAGACAGGTGACAAATAAATTCCACTCTGAGTGGTAGCTGGGCCCTCCTGGGGCGTTGTAGGCGTTGTACCACTTCACCAACATCTGCACAGCTGTTTCCTTGGGCAGGATGGCTTTCACCCCCTGCAGGCATCTTTTCACTGTTGGAAAAGAAGGAAATCATCCATCAGCTCYGGTTTTCTGGGATTTGCTTCATCAGTGGTGGAAATCTCCACAGGTTCCCCTTGCTGGACCTGCTTTCAACTCTAAATAAAGCCGCAAAATTCCAACAGCTCTTCCTTGAGTTGAGCAYAAATCCTCCAATTTGGAACAAAAAWAAGGAAAAATATTCCTTTTTTTGCTCTTCACTGAAACCAGCTATGTCAGAACTGGCACCTCAGCCCTTCCCCAAGCAAAGCAAAAGCCACYCAAAACTTTGGAACCCTACCTAATTCCGAGGTGGCGATTTCAGGAATACTGATCCGAACCATGGTGTTATTGCTGAGCTCCTGGAAAATCCAACAAAAGTGGAAATAAATCAGGAAATGCATCAAGTGCAGGCAGAGTAATTTTCTATCAACTCAGAACTCCTAAGTGGGTGAAGATATTCCCAAATCCTGGCTTTTGCTACATTAAGATGTGGAATTGAGGCGCCAGCTCTGTGAAACACTGGAAATCTTGGAATTATCTTGAAATAATCTTTGTTACCAAAAGTGTTGCCCCAAATGACAGGAAAATACCTACTAAAGTTACTCTGTTGTGGACAGGATCCCTCAGAGCTTGGATGAAAGTCCCAAGTTGTTGGAAAGTGCAGTCCTCAACGTAGGGGGAGTCRTGGAGCTTGGAAGAATCCCTTAATTCCGGAACTGGAGACAAAAGCACGCTCTGGAAAGTGGGAAAAATGAGCCCATTTCAGAGTTCAAATTGAAGTGGAATTCAGAATTAAAGTGGATCTGAGCAAAGAACAGCTATAATTGTGGGGTTTGAAGTACTAACAAGAATCTTGGAAATTACTATAAATCTTTCCAATCCCTGCCTTGGAAGTTTTATGGCAAACAGAAATAAATAAACAGGGCAGCACCACAGAAATCTTCTTAAAATACACTTTATTCGGAGGATAAAACAAGAAGGAAAGAGTCAACTGCAAAAGTCACCTTAGAAGATAAAAAAAMCACTGATCATTACAAAAAAAGGAATATTTCCATATTTGTTACCTCTTCCAGGGGCCCCAGGTGCTTGTTCARAGGCTTGGATGGAGTACTGATACTATCCAAGGGAGTGCTTGGCCGAGGCATTGGGTTGGACATTGTCAGGGATGGAGCAGGAAGCCCAGGAATAAAAACCTTCCCCACCTTTTTGGTGGAAAAGGGAAACAAAAAGTTAAGTTTTCCTCTAAAAATAACCCCCACAAAAATTATTTAGTTGTCCCATTAATACCATGGATGCTTCAGAACTCCCATTCCAGCACTGCACATAAATTAGGGATGGAAAAGGTGTCGCTTACCCGAACCACTCCGGAATAAAGCACCAGATTCCCACTGCCTTCCAGAACCAGCAGTGTGTCAATYCCCTGGAATAATCAAGCAGCACATTCAGCTCCTTGTGTTTAATGAAGGAGGCACCAGCYGCATGACAAGGACATTCCACAGGTAACAATACCTCCACTGGAGCTGCATCCTTTGCTGGAATATTGGTGACAGATCCAAAGATCAGCTGTGATTTATCRTTGCTCTCTTGGAATTTTACACACCTAGGGATTAGAAAGAACAGGAAACATAAAAGGTTTGTCCTGGGTGTTGTTACAGAAAAAAACACATACTTCCAACAGTGGAGTGAATTTTTTGTGGGATTTGTGGCTCCTTCATCMTTTTCCCTGCTTTGCACAAAATAAATCAACTTATTTTTAATTTTCTAGTTAATTAAAAACCCTCATGTACTTCCAGCTGGGAATTTCTGGAGTGCTTCTCCTGGTTCACCTGTGCCCAGGGAATGCTCACCTCAGCTGGAGCTGGGATTCCACTAAAAAGCACAGGAATTTCTGCCCACAAAGGTCAGTGGAAATGAACACTTTGGATGCCTGGGAATTCTTCTCTCTGGAAAAGAGACACAAGGACCAGGTTAGAACCTGCTTTGCTTTGGAGACTCCATGAAACCATTCAGAAAGCCTGGAATAAAACACCAGGGAAAACTAGTCTGAGTGCTCAGTTCTCTGCAAGGGAGCCAGGAACTTAGGGAGCATCATTTCCCAAAAAAAATCAGGRAGTGCAAGTCCATGAAGACTCCAAGATGGCTCCAATTGCAGAAAAAGCACTCAAATAAGCTGTGATTTCACTTTAATTCCTGCTTCCCAACTCTCATCCCAAGAAAACCAGCTGACCTCATGCTTGGGACTGTTTCTGTCCACAGGTGGTCGATGCAGAGCTCAGGAACRATCGGCTCCATCTCCGGCACGAGGAAGGAGTCATTGGAAATGGAATTTGGGGAATGGGTAACGCTGGGTCTCCTTGGGGACTGGGCACTGCTGGAAAAGTTGAACCTCTGCACTCCAGAGAAGGAATGGACTCCCARGGCTGGGGAATGGGAACGGCTGCAGGCAGAGACAGGATATGGATGAGAAGGGGATCTTCAAAATCACAKAAAACATCAGATATTGATGTTTTTGATGTTATTGATATTGACGCCAAAAAGTGGATCTTCAAAATTAGGATAGAATCAGAGACATTGGATATGGCCAAAAAGTAGATTCTCAAAATCAGGGAGAATCCCAGAGAGCTCATCCAATGACTTTAAAACCCAACCAAACCCTAAACCAGCAACTAGCTCACTGTTGATTTCCTTTTGTTTTCTAGCACAGGAAAACAATTCTCAAATTATTTTCCAGGCATCTCTGTCCAAATCCAACAGATGAGATTTCAAAAGATTTCAGATCATCCATTCCATCAAAAATCCCTCCCAACCTCTTCCATCTAATTTCTTTAGAGAAGCCAGCCCAAAACATCCTGGGACTCAAATACCCTGCTGACATTCCTTGATCCATGACAGAGCAGCCTCCTTGGCTCTGGCACAGGCATTACTCTCCTGTAGTATTGGGATAATGGCACAGGAAGGGCATTCCAAGGGAAATTTCAGGTGTTGCAACACAAGAAGCACCTGAGCCTTGGATGGAAAGCCAGAGAGCAAAATGTGTCCGTGGTATTCCATGGGTGCCACCCTTTGGCATTTGCTGTGGGTGCTCACCTCAAAGCAGCCATGTTGGAGATGGTGGGAGAGCGGGATTGCAGGTTGGGAGARGAGCTGGATCTGCTCTGGCTGTGGATGGATGAGTAGTTCTGGAAAGGGGAGCCCCCAGGGGAGTCTCCTTTGGAGAGGCTCCGGAGATGAGCGGTCAGGGAGCTGCTGGTGGCCATGTGCTGGGGGGTGCCCCCCTGCTCTGGGAATTTCAGCACCAGGCTCTGCTCCTGGGAGGAAAACCAATGGCATGTGGGCAAGGACAGCCAGGGAGAGGCTTTTCCAACAGCTTTTCCCATCAGTTACATGTTACAAATTCATGCTCAGCCTACTGAATTAATCCCATCAACAGTGCTCTTCCACTCCCACAGAAACTGCTCCCATTGTTTTTTTTTTCCAGAAATCACAGGATTTGGTTGGAAAAGACCTTAATGCCCAGCCAGTTCCACCCTCTGCCATGGGAACACCCTCCCCTATCCCAAGCACAGTCCAACCTGGAACATTTCCAGGAATGGAGCAGCCACAGAGCCACAGATTCTCTGGGGAACTCTGCCAGGGCCTCACAACCCTTACTGTCAAAGTTTTCATGGCACTAAGTTACTTTCCACTTTTCTTAAGCCTTCTGGTCCAATGTAKGGAATAATATGTTAATAACATAATCCATGACCATCACCWCCCCATGATTCCYCTGCTCCATGCAAATCCATGGAWAAAATTTCTTAAAAATCAAAAGAACCAACCCCACYGGATATCTTACTCTTATMAATGWAACAAATCCCAAAYCCCAGGTATTCCTAAGGGCCTGRAAATGCACACAGCTGTTTTTCAGGGATCTTCATTCCCCAGGGAATGTGTACCTCTGGCTTGACTCTCCTGAGGGCCCAGACTGTGTGTAAGCTCTGCACAGTGTCATAGGTCATCACAATGGAAGGGTCAGCGCTGAGGAACACGATCCTCAGCGTGTGGTCAGCCACGTACTGCACCCGGGACGATCCAAACACTCCTGGAAAACAGGGATGCATCCCAAAGGATCAGCCCCACAACAATACCATCAGCATTTCCCACACTCTCTTCCTTCCACAATCCTCTGGGCAGCTTCCCTGTTCATGCAGCCACTCTAACTGCATCCTTGGAAGTGACTCTTCCCAAATTTTTTGATACAGGGACACACTGGGATTTGCTGCCACCCCGAGGGACTCCAGTGACATCCAATGTACCTCCAGACTTCCAGACCAGAGGGGTGATCTCATCCAGGGGRTGCAGCATGCTGAACATCGTCGGCAAAGGCTCCCTAGGGAAAAGTCAGACAAATCAGAGCCTGGAATGTGACAGCAGGGACACAGATTCCATCTCAAAAAGCTTGCTGGATTCACTGAGTAGACTCAACTTTTCAGGACCTCTACTCCTAATCCCAGYTCTTCCAAGGACTAGAGAATCCCAGGGGAAAACCCAAAAGAGTGGATAAAAGCTGCTCATCAGTGCACTGTCCAACTGCTTCCTTTGGGATCCACAGAGGGCTTCCACAGGGGCTGGCAGCCTCAGCCTACAGGGAATGGGATCCCCACCCATCAGGGAATGGGATCCCCACCAAAGAGGATATGGGATCCTGCAGCTGAGAGAAAATGTCTCGATGACAATCCCTCAGTGACTCTCCCAGCTGTCCATGACAGCCTGGAATCAATTCCTAGGACAAACCTCAATGGAATCAGGCTGGGGCTTCCCAGATCCTATTCCAAGGGCCAGCACTCCCAGATAGTTTTTAACACTCAGCTTTGAGTGTGCTCAAGCAGAGTCACTGGGATGGGATAAAAAGACTGGAAGAAGTCATAAATCAATAAAATCCCAGAATGGTTTGGGTAGGAAGGGATGTTAAAATGATCCCATTCCACCCCCTGCCATGGGCAGGGAYACTTCCACTATCCCAGGTTGCTCCAAGCCCCATCCAAGCTGTCCTTGAACACTTCCAGGGAGGGGCCAAACACAACTTCCTCCTTTTCCACCCAATTTTACCTTTTCCTATCAGAAACACATGGATCTTTCACCACTGCCCTCCAACTTCTCCATTCCTTATTAGATTATCCAACAGGAAACCACCCAAATTCCTCATCCCATACCTGGGTGGACTTGGAGGCACCTCATGGGAAGAACTGCTGCGCTCAAATAGCAACCCATATTTGGTTGGCCAGACATTTGCAACCTATAAAGAAATATGGATTTATGGTGGGAAAAAAAATCAACCATGTGCTGTGTTGATGATGTCTTGTAGGAAAATAAGATGTTCAGGCTTTTTAGGCAAAGCAGGGAAAGGCAAATGTGGACAGAAATGTTCCAATTGTGGACAAAAAGCGTGGCAGAAGTTACCTGGAAAGGCAGAGCAGCGATGTAATCCTTCCCCTCCATGCTGTGCACGTTTATGCAGGAATTCTGCAAAATGCAGATACATTTCTCCACTGTTTCCTCACTGCCTGACACTGGAAAGGAAGGAACAAAACAATTACACTGTGAAGTTTCACTCTGTTTCAGACATCCCTTATACTCAAAAAGAAAATTCTGACATTTCAAGTGGTGGTGAATGAGCTCCTGGAGTGTRTCCAGAGAAGGGAATGGAGCTGGGAAGGGGCTGGAAAACAAGGACTGGCTGAGAAAGCTCAGCCTGGAGAAGAGAAGRCTCAGGGGAGACCTTCTGGCTCTGCACAACTTCCCTGACAGGAGGGTGCAGCCARGKGGGGGTCAGGCTCTGCTTCCAGGCAACAGGGACAGGATGAGARGAAACAGCCCCAAGTTGMACCAGGGGAGATTCAGGGTGGAYACTGGGAAAATTTCTTCCCCAAAAGAGTATCCAGCCCTGACACAGGCACRGGGCTGTAAAAGCCACRTGGATGTGGCACTTGGAGATGTGGTTTTGGCAACAGCCAGACTTGGCGGCCTCTGAGGGCTTTCCCAACCTAARCAATTCCATGATTCCAAGCCAAGGGAGCTGAGCTCTGAGCATTTGCCCAGCAGCACAAGAAGCAGGACACTCACCATCAGCTTTTTCTGACTTTTCCTGGGGGATGGTGAAGTCACACCACAAGGCCTGAAACCCAACACAGCATCATTAATTCTCCAGAACGAGCCGCTCCCACACGACACCTTCCCGTGTTCCCTGTCTGGCAAGGGTCTGTGGGTTCCCCCAGTGCCCCTTTCCCACATTTCTGTACCTGCAGGACAGGGCTGTCGACGGTGAATGCCTTGTACACGGCGGACGCTTGGCTTCTGCTGCCCTTGCTCCAGATGACCACGTTGCTGGCCACGTACAGCTCCTCGTCATAGTCCACCTCCTCCCCAACATCACTGATGCCCTTCCTCAGCTGCCAGCTTTCCTGGAAAACASAGGTTTGTCAAGGGAAAGCCACAAGAGCCATGGGTGTGAYGAGTTTGGCCAGTTAYAAAGTGCTGGCACAGAGAARTTGTGGCTGCTCCATCCCTGGAAGTGTCCCAGGCCAGGYTGGATGGGGCTTGGAGCACCCTGGRATAGKGGAAGGTGTCCCTGATCATGGCAGGGGGTGAAATGAGATGATCCATAASATCCSTTCCAACCCAAAAAACCCCRGCATTCCATGGTGAAGGACAATCAGGATCCATTTGGATTTATTTTGATGGAAGCCAGGGAGGAATGGATAAAGGAGACCCTTTGTAGAGTTCTGAGATTTAGAGTGAACCCCTTGCTCCCTAAACTGCATCTCAGAGAGGAGCCGGGTTATGGACGGATCCAACTTTAGGCTGGATCTCCATCAGAGCTGGGGGTGTTCACCTGGAGAARAGAAGCCTCCAAGGAGACCTTAAARCCCCTTCCAGTGCCCAAAGGGGCTGCAAGAGAGCTGGAGTGAGACTTGGACACGAGTCTGGATTGACAGGACAGCGGAAATGGCTTCCTGCTGCCAGAGGGCAGGGTTAGATGGGACATTGGGAAGGAATTCTCCCCTGGGAGGGTGGTGGGGCCCTGGCACAGGCTGCCCCATCCCTGGAAGTCAAGGCCAGCCCGGAGGAGGCTTGGAGCAACCCGCTCTGCTGGAAGCTGTCCCAGCCCACGGCGGCGGGCGGGAACCGGACGGGCTTGAAGTTCCCTTCCCTCCCAACCCCCGGCTCGGCAAGGCCCGTACCCGGTGCCGGTCGTGGATGGTGACCTCTCGGAGGGAGCCCACGAGCCCCGCGGCGCCGTCGGAGGAGCAGAGCTCCGGCGCGGGCTGCAGCCGCCGCAGCTGCAGGCTCAGGGCGCTCGGGTGCCGCCGGCTCTGCTCGCGGCCCCGCGGCGCGAACTCCTGCAGGTCGCCGGCCGCAATCATCGTCGCCCTCTCGTCACAGTGGTCCGACATGGGGCCCCGATATCCACATTATTTCCGGGACGCTCCGGCGGCTCCCGCGGGCACCGGGACGCGCGGGGAGCGGCACCGGCGGCCCCTCACGCGGGCGCGGCCATCTTGGCGCTCCCGCCCTGCCCCGCGCGCGCCCGCTCCGCCATGGCCGCGCCTCACGGGCCGCCCGCGCCGCTGCCGGGGGAGCGCGGCTGCTCCCGGCGGGTCCTGGCGGGAATCCAGCGCCTCTCGGCACATCCTGAGGGGAGACTTCCCCCAAAATTGCCGTTTCAAAGTGCCACAGTCCCGCCGAGCGCTGTTGGTAGTGGTTGGTGACTGCTGTCCTCCCGTGGCGGCTTCCGTCATGGATCGCCCAGCTCGCAGCCTGGGGCTGTGCTAGACTGACTTTAAATACGTTTAGACGGGATGTTGGAAAGTAATTCTTCCCTGTGAGGGTGGTGAGGCACTGGAARAGTTGCCCAGAGAAGCTGTGGCTGCTCCATCTCTGGAAGTGTTCCAGGCCAAGTTAGAGCAACCTGGGATAGTGGAAGGTTTCCCAGCCCATGGCAAGGAACTGGGTCATGTTTAAAGTTCCTTCCCAYCCAAATCATCCCAGGATAAAGAATAATCAGAATCCATGTAGAGTGATTGTGATGGAAGCCAGGGGTGTAAAAGGGAGGAAAAAGTAAGGGAGATTCAGAATGAACCCTCTTGTTTCCTAAACTCCTTTTCAGAGAGGAGGTGGGGTGAAGATGTATCCAATCTTAGGCTCAGTCTCGGTCAGAATTGGGAAAGAGAAGGAGGAGATCTAAGAGAAATCTAGGGATATCTTAGACCCCTTCCAGTGCCCAAAGGGGCTCCAAAATAAAGAAATAATTCTGTGCTGACGCTCTCTCTTTGTTGTTGTTGTTGTTGTTGTGTCTCTGTGAACTGGAACAAGGGTGTTGTTCCAGAAAAGCCCTGCCCTACTTCTCCATGGCCTCTTCTCCAGTCACATCTTATTCATTTCCCTGGCCTTTAGCACCAAGGATCCTTGTCCGTTGTTCCCACCAATCCCCGTTTGGCTCCGTGGCTGGCYGTGTTTGAGCCATGGGCATTAGCCCAGAGAATGCYCCRTGCCTGGGAGTGTTCCAGGCCAAGCTGACAGGGCTTGGAGCACCCTGGGATAGTGGAAAGTGTCCCTGCCCGTGGCAAGGGGTGAGACTGGATCATCTTTAAGGTCCCTTACGACCCAAAACATTCTGGGATTCTGGAATTCTCTGATATGGTGCTTAAGAAACTACTTTGTGGGACTGATGGGGACCGATGCAGCCACCCCTGGGCACGGGTACAGCCCCATTCCCAACATTCCACGTGCTCGTGACATGGATTAGCATAAATCTGTGTGAGTCTGGGCTCTGCTGACTTATCCCAGCTAAAATCCTGGCTTCTGGCACACAGGAGGGGCTGTTCTGTCTGGAGTGGAGGGAGGTTGTGCCATCCCCTCTCCCTCCTGGATGGGAGTTAAGCTTGGGAAAGACCTTTCGGATCATCAAGTCCAGCTGTCAGCCATCACCACCGCCATGTTCACCACTAAACCACGTCCTCAAGTGCCACATCCACAGGTTTTTTTTGAACAATTCCAGGGATGATGATTCCACCACTTCCTTGGCAGCCTCTTTACAACCCTTTCTGTTTTCACAGGATTTGTGCCCCATTCAACCTGGCCTTGGACACTTCCAGGGATGAGACAGCCACGGAATCTGTGGACAAGCTGTGCCAGGGCCTCCTCACCCTCCCAGGGAAGGATTTCTTCCCAATATCCCATCTAACCCTCCTCTAAAACCTGTATGAAGTAGCTGGATGGGAACTGAAAGGGCAAATGATTTATTTTCATGACATGAATTTCMCAATAATCAAAGAAGGGAGAAGCTGTGGACGAATCGAAAACATACTTGAAACTGGGTTTTGGGGTTCTCTGRTTTAAGCTGGGACAGAAGCACTTCTGAGAAAGGAGAAGCAGGATGGGAAAAGCCAATGTCCAACCTTTGTTTTTGCAAAGTGATTTGCAGAGCAGGAGAAATTGTTCTGGGAAGAACCAGCTGAGCCAAGGGACAGGATGTGCCCGGTAAGAGCTGCAGCGTGTCCCAGTGCCCAGAGCAGGCACAGCAAGAAAAAGGCATTTTAGTGGCACCACAAAATGTTCAGTTTTTCCCTGCAAATTGTTTGGGAGCTGCATCCTGTGCCTGGGGTTTAGCACTGAGCACAAACGGGCCAGCTGCCCTCAGCTAAGGACGTGTTGCCAAAGGAGTTTGGCATTTGAAAGAACAGGAGCCCCTGCAAGTCGAAATAAAAATAGGCCCAAAGAGGAAGCAGAAATAAAGTAATGATTTAGCAAAATGAAAATAAAAACACAGAAATAGCCGGGGGGAAAAACCCTCAGCAGACAAAAGCCCACCGGTCTGATTGCCAAGTGCCATTTCTGTTAAACAATCTGATTTCCCAAAGGTTCTGTTGACTCTGAGGTCCCCCAAAATCTGGTAAGGAAACTGAGTGGATGCTCTGAAGTGAAACTGCAAAAAAGGGGTCAGACTCAGGCACCTGCATCGCTGGGATCCTGCCAAGGGAGAGCTGAGGATCCTCTGGGACCTCCTCACCCAGGCAGGAGAAGCTGTGAGGATAAGGATCTCTCCCTCTGGGGCAGGACACAGCAGGAAAACACGGACACCTTGCTGGTGATGGATCGGATAACCTTGGATAGGAGCTGGTTTATCTGGTTCAGAGCTGATCCTGCTGCTCAGGCAGGCAGACTTTGTGTCCAGGAAAGGTTCTCCCTCCTCCCTTTGACATCAGTTGCCCTTTTCTCTCTCCTGCTGCCTCAGGAGGTATACTTAGGGCCAAATGCCACCTGATTCCCAACCCTGGGCAGCAGGAATGGGGCATGCTGCTTGGGGAGATCTGGTGAGTCAGGGTCCAAAAACCATGAGTGGTTTGTGTGGATACCCCCCAGCAACTGTTGAGTTTGGGCTCTGAGGTTGGAAATCTGTCACCTGCTCCAAAAAAAGGCCACTCCAGTATTCCATATGCCGTGAGGAGCAGGAGGATGGCAGTGAGGTATCCAAGAGCCAAAGGGGTCAGACTGCTTCTGCCAGCTGCTTCCAGGCCTTTCCTATCACAAACTTCACCTGAGAGCTTCTCCTCTGATTTCTCCCCTCTGAATTTCTCCTCCTTCTCCATGCACCAGCCTCTTCCTCACGTCAGGTTGTGCAACAGACCCTCTGGAGCTAGAGCAGAACCCAACCTGCTGCAAAGAAATGACCCAAATTCGGGGGATTTTGGGGAGCTGCTGAAATGCTCTTTATGGTCCTGCATGCTCTTGTTTATTTCTTTAATTCCTCTTTTGCACAAACTGCTTCTCTTCCTCACCCTGTGTTAGTGGGGCGACTGTATCCTGATGCAAAGGCCATTCCCACTCTGCAGCCCACAGAATCCAAAGGCTTTTCCATTGCTTTGTTCCCAAAAATTGCAAAGCCAGCAGGAGCAGCGAGGAATGCAGCCAGATCAAAGTGCACTCGTGTGGCAAAGGCTGACCACAAATGACAGGCATGGGACAAATGTCTGTCCCTGGTCTCGTCCTGCTCCCTGGGGGATGCTGGATCCACAGGGAATGTGCCCAACATCTGAAGGAAAAGCAGTGCTGCTGGATCTGCATGGAAGATGCTCCAACTTCTTGCAGCAGTTTTAGTGAGTTTTCCTTCTCCCCTTTCCTCGGGGCCTCCAACTCCATGAGCCCTTCCTTGGCTGCTGATGGCTTCAAGATGTGGGAAGCTGGGAGGAAAATTCAATCCCTGTCACCAAAGCCTGGGAATGCGCAGTGAATAAGCAGCTTTGCAAGTCAAAGAAGTCTGGGAGTGATTTGTTGGAGTTTTTTCACTGAGCTTAAGGAGGTTTTTCTTCCCAGATGGAAAAGCCTTCAAAGTGGATTAGGAATGGTTCTATTCTTTGGGAAGAGTGCAGCAGGCAGTGACTTTTGTCACAGGTTCAGGGAGCAGAGAGGTTGGTGCAGAGAAATACCAGCACCTTTCAGCCACATCATCAGGGTGCTGGTTCCCCAAATCCCAGTCCCTTCCTGTCGAGAGGGAAACACTCATGGCCTCGATACACCTTGGTCCCAAATGTCCCCATGCAAGGCCAGCGTTGGGGCAGGGTCTGAATATCCAGAAACTCCCTTGTTTTCCTTCCCATGCCACTGGAGATGTGTTCAGTTTGCCTTGGGTTAACAGCTCATGTAGTTTTCACCTGGCTCTCCCTCCTGTCCTTGTTTTTGTCCCTGTCCCCTCTTGTCCTGCTGGTGTGGGCCAGGTGAGAAGGAGCAGYGCCKTCAGCAGTGCCTTCATTSCCAKGCTGGACAGGCCAGAGGGCAATGGGGTGAGATTCCATAGGGTGAAGTGACTGATCCTGTGCTTGGGTCACAACAACCCCATGGAGTGCTGCAGGCTGGGAATGAGTGGCTGGGAAAGGTCCGAGGTGTGCAGTGGCTGAACACAAGCCCAGGTGTGCCCAGGTGTGCCCAGGTGTGCCCAGGTGTGCCCAAGGAGGCCAATGGCAGTGCTGTGGCCACAAGACCAGGACAGTGACCATCCCCCTGTGTGACCACTGGTGAAGCCTCACCTCAAATCCTGGGCGTAATTTTGGGCCCTGCATGAAAAGAAGGACTCGGAGGAGCTGGAGGGTATCCAGAGATGGGAATGGAGGTGGGGAAGGGTCTGGAGCACCAGGAGCAGCTGAGGGAGCTGGGGGTGGAGGCTCAGCCTGGAGACAAGGAGGTTCAGGGGGGACCTTGTCACCCTCTACAAGTGTCTGAATCACGGAATGCTTTGGGTTGGAAGGACTTTAAAACTCATCCCATTCCCCGCCATGGGCAGGGACAACCTTCCAGTAGCCCACGTTGCTCCAAGCCCCATCCAACTTGGACACTGCCAGGGATGGGGCAGAGGAAGTTGTAGGTGAGAGTCGGGATGGGGCAGAGGAAGTTGTAGGTGAGAGTCGGGATGGGGCAGAGGAAGTTGTAGCCAGGTGAGAGTCGGTCTCTGCTCCCGGGTAACAAGTGACAGGACAAGAGGACTCTGCCTCAAGCTGTGGCAGGAGAGGTTTAGGTTGGACATTGGGAAAATTCCTTCACAGAAAGGACTGTCCAGACTGTCCAGAAAGGACTGGCACAGCTGCGCAGGGAAATGGTGACTCCCCACCGCGGAGGGGTGTGTAAAAGCCGTGCGGCCCTTGGGGACGGGGCTCAGCGCCGGCCCCGCAGTCCTGGCGGAGCGCTCTCGGCCCGGCAGCGCCGGTGCTGCCCGCTCCCTCCCCCGCCGGGAGGCGGGCCGGGGCCGGCCCGGGGCGGAGCGGCGGCGCCGGCGGCCCCCGAGCGCGGCGGAGCGAGCGCGTCCCGTTCCCGGGGCCGCCGCTGCCACTCCTGCCTGGCGCCGGTGGCGGAGCGGTGCCAGTGACGGTGGCGGAGCGGTGCCGCTGCCAGCCTTGTTCCCGGCGGCGGAGCGGTGCCGGGGCCGGTGGCGGAGCGCGGCGGCGGCGCTGGCGGTGCCGGCGGGCGATGGGCGGCGGGCGCTGGGCGCTGCTGTGGGCGCTGCTGGCGGCGCTGCGCCCGCCCCGCGGAGGGGCCGGTGAGTCCGCGGCGGGCACGGAGGGAACCGGGGACGGCCCCGGGACGGGGGCGGCGAGCGGAGCTTGTCCGGGGAGCGCCTTCCCCGCGGGGGCTGCTCCGGGCCGGGCTGTGGCGGGGGCAGCACGGGCGCCCGGTGGGTCCCGAGGAGAAGCTGCGCTGGGATGTCCCGAGGGGATTCGGGCCGCATCGCAACCCGGAGCGGGTCTGGCTGCTCTGGTACACGGGGTTCGGCTGTCCCGGGACACGCGGTTTGGCTGTCCTGCGACACAGGAACTGCCTGTCCCGGGACACATGGTTT
>NDFG01000507.1:17875-89317 GCA_002167245.1 Sporophila hypoxantha
GGGAGTTGAGGAACGGAAAGTGGAGAGCGGCACCCCACCCTCGGGTGAAGAACTCTCGGGAGACCCCCCAGTAAGGGCCCAATGCGTGCCCGGGGGTTTCCCCTTAGTGGGCGGGTCGGGGGACATGGGCTGTGGCGCTCTGGTGAGGGTTGGATTCCATCCACTAATCAACTATGTGAGCAGGGAGGGCATTTTTGGGCACTCCTTAACTCTCTGCAGGGGGGCAGGGGGAAACCCAAACTAATGAAGGTGGCCCCTCATGTTCAGTTGGGCCAATTTTGCGCGCCGGGTTCACTCGCCCCCCCGTTGCCCGTGGTTCGGAGTCCCAACAAGGCCGGTATCGAGAAAAATCTGCACGGGGGCCACCGTGCTCCTCCCTGAGCACCATCATTGGAAAATTGCAAAGAGGAATAGCGAGGCCGCCGGGCCATTAGACATAGGAGGAAGCCCCCAGAAGTTTAGAGTAGCCCCCAGTGGGCCACGAGTGTGAGCAGCCACCGAGGATGCCAGGGAGGAGAAAGAACACAGTCACTTAAAAACAGGAGCCACACAGCCTGCCCGGTGTTCTCGGTGATGTATGGCAGCTGTCCCAAAGTCAGCCCACGCAGAGGCATCGCAAGTGGGTGTGTGACCTGATCCCGTGAGTACTATTTCTCAGCTGGCCGAGCCACGCTGAGGGAGAGTTAAAAGGAGGGGGCTGGTTCCCTCCTGTGTGTTGTTTAGATGGGCGCGGAGCGTGAGAAAACCCCCCACGTGTGGCGCAAACTTCACCCAAAAACACTGAAAAGGCTTTTTGTTTATGTCTCCCAGCTGTTGTCCTGTAGGATAGCTTGAAGGGAAATCTTTCCTGCAGGACCTGGAACTCGGGAATTGCACAAGGGGCGTCTTTTTGGGGTCCTCCGCTCCCAAGAGCTGCTATTTTCCTTGGTTTTTGTCAGCTTGTCTGCCCCGAGAAGAAAGACAAGCCGTCTTTATTTTGGGTGTGTGTTTCTTCCATTTTATCAGATGTGGTATCACACCTGCCCCGTTTTGTCGCATGCTTGTCCCCTTCGTCTTTTGTACACATAATAATAAATACGGCCACCCTTCTTCTGGATGGAGGTTGTGCACTTCACTTACTTTCAGCGTTGTTTTCTACCTTCTGCACAGAAATGCCAGCTGTAAAAGACTTTTTTCTGCTTTTCTAGGCAGGACTTTCCATTCAATTTCTGGTTTTATAAAATTCTTGCTTATCTCAGCGCTGTTGTGTCCTCTCTCGTCTAACCCCCTGCGCCCATTGGTCAGCCAGATTTTGTAAGGATATCAATCAATTTTTCTTTGTTTGGGAATTGGTCTAAGAGCTGGGGCAGAAGAGCCAGGTGCTTCTTCCAGCTGAGCTGGCCCGAGCACGCATTTTTGGTCCCCGTTTGTTGAGTGAGCCCGCCAGAAGAGTTTGTTCACCGTTGAGTGGCGAGAGGCCCCTTGGGAAAAAAGCCGGAGGCAACTTGGGAGGTTGGCAAGTGCCGCCCAGATGAGAAGGGAAAAGGAATTAAAATTAAAATTTTTCGAAAAAGGGGAGGGCGCAAGGGGGGGGGTGTGGAAATCTGGGTTCAGCGCCACCAAGGGATAGCTAGTCAGAGTGTCCCAAGAACGAGTGCAAAATGACTTGGGGCGTGATTTGACTAGTGGAAGGAGCAGCGCAAAACAAAATAGCGCAAAAGGGCGAAACATTGGATGCTCCTGTGGGCCTCTGCGGTGGTTACAAGCCACAGCTGCAAAGGGCAACCAAAGTGTTCCCCTTGCCACACAGCCCCCACCGTACGTCGACACTAGCTGGTCCACGCCGCCCCAGGTCAGGACTCTGTGGGAGGACATTACCCTATGGAAGAAGATCGCACCTCCCCACCTGACACCCATCTTTCCTTGCAAAGGAAAGAACAGACAAAGAGCACAGCCCCCAGCAGGGAGCTGTAGATTCCATGAGTTGGGGAGAAGGGCCTCTGTGGAAGTGTTGCCCATCTTCTAGAAGAGAAAAAAGCACACGCCCAACGCCCCTCTAGTGAAGGCCATTCTTTTTCCTTCCAGGTACAATAAAACTCCCCTCGCCTTCTTGTACTCCATACTCTCCCTTACCCTTTGCAGCGAAGCCAGCAGAGAATAGAGAAGACAAACTAAAACTCCACGAGCACTCCTTATAGTTCCAGCAACATTGGCTCATAGTTTTGTCAAAAAGGGGGGGTGTAGCGTGGTGCTGCCCCCCCACCCCATGTGTGCGCGCATCGCGGTCAGCTATTCGAGTGCGGGCGTATTTTGTTGTTTTATCTGTCTTGATTCCCTGCAAGGGCAGGGGGGGGGAAAACATAAACCCCAAAGTAGTTCCTTTTGTTGTGGCCCCAGGAGGGCAGGGCGGGAAAAAACAGGGGGAAAAAGGCGCCCAACAATAGATTTGGCGCCCCTTTTGTCTTCTCGCTTTTGTCCCCATACCCATGAAAAAAATTACCCACAGGGGAGGGCAATAAATGGGGGCCCAACTGACATTTTTCCTCGCAGTCTTCCTGCTCCCATGAACATGCGAAAAAGGGGAGAACTCCTTGCAAAATTTATACACAGAAACATTGTGCAGCGCGCATTATGTGTTAACGATCAATATTTTTGTCTCTTTTTCGATTTTCTGTTTGGCTCCCCCTTGGGGACTTTGGGAAAAAAAAAACCCCGCAGCTGGGACATGTCTCCCTGTGTCCTGGTAACCTTTTTTCCTCCCCCTCCCCATGCCATGGATGGGAGGGATTTGAACCAAAAAAAAACCCATTTCAGGGCGGATTCTTTTGAGGGGCTTGTTTTTCCCTTTTAAAACCTTTTTTTTCCCAGGGATGGAAAAGGGGGCGGGGGGGGGCTGGAGGCTTGGCTGGGGCTTGCAAACCCCCCTCGCCCGTGGCCCCCCCTGGCCTTCGTGTTTCGGCCCCACGTTTTTGTGTCGCAACGGAAAATGTGCTACTGACATTGTTGTGTCTTTATCTACCTTGTAAGCTTCCGGGGAAGAAACTCCCTATTTGTGGCGGGGGGGGGAATTCATGGGCTGGTCCCGATGGGGAGGGCCTAGCAGGCGTCACAAACCTTGGTCCCCAGGGGGGGGCCGGCAGGGGGAACACGGAGGGACCAGGACGTGCAAGCGACTTATAAATCGGCCGGGGGCGTCTGGGGGAGGGCAGCCCCCCGGTGGCGGGGCGCTCCGCCCTCCTGCCGGGGGACAAGTGATGGAAACTTACTACATACTCCAAACCCGGCAGGGAGCTCCTACCCGTGGGTGAGAACCCAGCAGCCTTAAAGAATTCACGAGAGATCATATGTTGTACTGTCGTTTCGAGAAAGTTACCCTGCCCCGCCTAAACAGGCCCCACCCAAACATCATAGAGAGTGTAGCTGAATCTTCGTCACACCAGCACCCAGACACAAGCTCACTGATTTCCTTGGGGGTCTTATAATGCAGTTACGTTCTTGCCCTGCCCCTCAACCCAGCACGCTAGCACCTGATGGCACCAGCAAGCTCATCCTGGCAACGTGGGGAACACCCTGCAGGGGCCAGATCTGCTGGGCTGGCTCTTCTTCTTCACAGAGCTGGTGGGCGCAAAATTTTTGCTGGGAGCAACCCAAACCTCAATGGGCTGTTGCCCATATTGGGCCCTTCTCCAAAGGCGCGACGATGGGAGATGATTAGGGAGAGCCAGCAAGCGCGTGCCGTGGGCGTGTAAAAAGAAATTTTGGAAGGCCTTTGGTGACAAAGCAATAGAGATATGAGTTTCTCCCTCCTAGTATGAACAATAGTGCAAAAAGGAGTGTGGTGGAGCCAGGCGGCAACCTTGATTGGCAACAGGTGCTAGAGTGCGGGGTTTCTCCCCAGCCCTGGAAAAGGCTGATGCGCCTCACCCAGTGCATCATTGCGAAGGGCGACCTCTGTCTCAATTGCCGCGGCCAATTACGCCACAGGGAAGTAATTTTCACCAGCTCCAAGAGACCCGCTCCCCCCATGGCCCAGCTGCTCCCTGGCTGCCCGCCTTGCCTTTTGGGTTTTCTGAATCCCTGCATTTTTCCCTGGATCTCCATCTGTTTGACCCGTCACAGGAAAGGTGCGCACAGCACAGGTGAATAGCCAAGAAAAATGAAGAAAGCCCCCGCCCTGACTCCCACTAGGTAAAAACGCCCACATTTCGGAGTGGCATTTTTGTGTACAAGGTGTGGCCATCCTTTCCTCATTCTCCCCACTGTGGAAAATTCCTCCCCCATTCCCTCCCTATGGGTTTGGGAGGGTTCTTTTCTGTACCCTTGCCCCGCCCAAAAAGAGATCTTTTTTGTGTCCTCTTTTTTCCAAGTGGGGACCAACCCTTAAAGGCCCCAAGCTTAGCCTTTGGTTTTCTTTTTTTTTCTGTGAAAAATGGAGAAAAAAAAACTGGGGAAACCGCCCACTTTTTTATGGGGAAAAAGGGGGGGAGTTGGGAAAAACCCCCCTACTTTTCTGAGGATGAGGGAAGAAAAAACTGTAACCCACCTTTTCCTTTTTCTTTTTGGGGAGATTGGGGAAAAACAGGCCTGACAACCTTCTTTGGGATGCAAAATAGAAAAAACTTTGGATACTCTTCTTTTCTTGTGATGGGAAAGAAAAAAAAAATAAAAAAGAGCCAATAACAACTTGGACCACCTTTTCTTTCTTTGATTGGAAAGGGAAAACTTGGGACCCACTCCTCCTTGTGATGAAAAGGGACTTGGGGACACTTTTCTTCTGGGGGATTGTGAATATCAATAAATAAAACTTGGGGTGTGACACTTCCTTTTCCTCTTGTTATGGAAAAAGGCGCCAAATTGGAAAAACCCTCTTTATTTATTGTGGGGATGGGGGAAGCCCACGGGACCCCCCTTTCTTGGAATGGGGCAAAAAAAAGAACTAGGAGTACTCTTTTGGGGAAGTGGAAAAAAAGCCACCATGGGAACCCCCAACTTTATCCTTTTTTTCTTTGGGATGGGAAGGATCCTGGGGACCCCCTCTCGTTTGATTTTTTTGAAAAAAGCAAAACTTGGACCCCCCAACCCCACTTTTTTCTTGTGGAATGGAATGAAATCTTGAAAAACACCCCCCAAGATACTTTGAGAGAAAAAAAGAACTTTTTTTGGAAACACCTCCCTTTTCTGTTTTTTAGGAATGGAAATGAAAAAACTTGCCCACCCCCTTTCTTGTTTTTTTTTGCTGAATTGGAAAAAGGAATTGGTGAACCCAACCCTCTTTCGCTTATTTGATCGGGAAAACGGGGGGGAAACCCTCCCCCAATTTGGAAATGCGGGGTGGAAAAGGGCCACTTGGAAAAACCCCCCCCAAAAACTTTGTGGGATGTGGAAAGCGACGACGGAGAAAACTCCCACCACTATTTTTATTTTTCACTGAAAAAAACCTTGGAGAAAAACCCAACTTTTCTCTCTTTTTCTCGAATGGGCGGCCCAAAAAGCGGGGAACCCCCCCACTATCCCAAAGTGGCAAAAGGGGGCTTTGGGTAGTTTAGGGGGGGGAAAAATGGGCAGGGAGGACAACCAGTTGCCAATAAACAAAAAAAAAATTGTTGGGCTTCTTTTGAAGGGCCCACATTTGTTTCCCCTGGGGGGCTTGGGGGGAAAGAGGGCTCAGCATTGAGGTGTATACTTTTCCCCCTTGAAGCCCCCCCCCCCACTTCCTTTCCCGTCCGGGGGGACCAGGGCCATTGGGGCCGCCAACATTTTCCCCCTGAGGGGAAAACCACGGATTTGTTGTTTGCTTCCCTTTATCCTTTATTCTGGGGGGCTTCAAGCCCCAATTTCCTCTATTGTCTGCGGATTTAAAAACCCCGTTTTTTTTGTGGGGCTTTTTTTTTTTTTTTCCGCCCCCCCCATTGTGCTTCCCCCCACCCCCCTGGCAGTTGGGGACTGGGGGGCTGGAAAAGGGGTGCTTTGGGCGCACTGGGACTAACAGCCCTTAGCTCTGATGTTCTCTCAGCAAGCGTCGCTGCCCTTAGTTGGTACTTGAGGGGGAAACTTTTTTTGTATTTATTGGAAACCGTTGGGGGAAAAAAGAAGGGGTTTGGATAATTTTTTTTGTTTTGCCTAAAACAAAACATTAAGGGCTCCCTTTTGCCAAGTGGAGTTGTTTAATTTTTAAGTCGCGCTGTCAACAAACCGAAAAAAAGCAACAAAATACATGCGCGATTTTTTTTTATAAACCCCCCTCCAAATTTTATTCGCCCACGGTGCGGGAGGACGAAGTTTGAGGGAAAATTTTGTTGTTCCTGGCCCCCCCTGAAGAAAGGCAGGGGCTGAAACAAAAAAAAGTTTTGCCCATGTTTCACCCGGCTTGCGGGGACCAAGCACCAAAAAGGCCAAACCTGGGCACGGAGAGTTGGGTGGCCCTGTCAACTGTGCTGGGGAAAGGTTCCACACCCACAAGGGGCCTTTTTGGAGTTTGAAGAACAATGAAAAAAAACAAGCTTTTTTTTTTTTTTTTTTCCCCGCAGTAAATTTTCCCAAACCCCCCAAACCCCTTGGGGGGGGCAGTTTCTAGTGGAAGGGTGGGGAAAAAGGAAACAGCCTTGGTTTTTTCCAAAACAAAAAAAAGCAAGAAAAATTTTTTTCCCCTGGAGGGAAAGAAAGCAGGGGGATTTTTCCTTTTGGGGCGCCAGGGTTTTGCCAAACCAACCTTTTCCCCAAAAAAACTGGGGCTGTGACCCAGAGGGGGAAAAAAAGGGGGGGGGCCCCCACCAAAAAAAAACCCCCAAAAACCAGAAAAAAAACCCCTTTTCCCAAAGGCAAGAATTCAGGTTGTTTTGCCAGCCCTGCCCCCCCTTTTGCCCGACCACGGTTATTGCCCCCATACTGCGGTTAGGGGTGCCTAGCATTTTGTTTGGGAAGCCCAAAAAGTGGAGTAAGAAAAGGCGGCTCGGCAAAAAAAGTGGTCCCGAAGCAGTGGGGGGGGCCCAAGGGGGCCCCTAATGGTGGTAAGCCCCCCCCGCTTGGAGAACCCCTCAGGAAACTCTAGGCTTTTTTGCCAAGAAAAAAGCGGGCAGGAAATTTTGAGGGGTGGTTGTTTTCCCCCCCCCAACCTACCTTTTGTTCTGGACGAGCAGTCCCGAGGTGGGGCAATAAGAGAAAAAATTCCCCTCTGACTTTTGCCCAAAGTTGTTTTTCTTTGGGCAAAAAATCGCGCATTGGAGAGAATGGAAAAAGTGCCATTGTCGGGTGATTGCCCCTGAGGTTTGGCTCCCCCTCTTTGGCAAAAACCAAGGGGCTTTGGAGAGAGGTTGGATGGGGCAAAACAGGGCCAAGGTTTCTGCTCCCCCAAGTGGGAAAAAGCAGGGGGTGCCAAAAAGCTTCCAAAAAGCCCCCAAAACGGGGCCAAACAGGGCAAGAGGGAAAGGGAAAGAGGCACTTTGCCCAAAATGAAAAAAAAAACAACCACGGTTCCACAAAAAAAAAAAAAAACCCTTTTTTTTTTTGCCAAGAAACCCAAGAAAGGGAGATTTAAAAAAGGTCTAAACTGAGGGATAAAGGGAGAAAAAAACAGAAAAGTCGGGAAAAAAGGAGAAAAGGAAAAGAGCCCAGAAAAAGAAAAAAACAATCTGGGGGCGCCCAACTTCCAAAGGAGCCCCAGGGGGGGCAAAGGGCCGCCTGCTTTTTCCCCACCGTCCCAGGGACCAAAAAGGCCTTTGCGTCCTCGCTTTTTCACGGTGTCCCCAGGCTTTGACGGAAAAGAAAACTGCGCAGCAAAGAATTTGCAGTTTCCTTCGGGACAACTTTTAGTGAGTCTTCACCTATGGAGAACAAACCCCAGGAGGGCTTTGCTCCCTCTGACCAGCACCTTCTCAGGGAACAATGTTTTAGAGCTGGGCTACACTTTTTGGGGCCTGAGGGAAGCTTTGCTTCGGAGCAGTTTTGGTAGTTATCCAAGACAAACCAGACCAGCTGGCAGGGGCAACCAAATCTTTTCGAGGAAAGGGTCCCCAAGCGACCGGGGGCACGTGTTTTCCAAAACTTGTTGCCCCCACCTAAAAGAAAAGAAAAATCCGGTGTGGAGGGCTGAGGCTTCAGCGCCCAGTGTCAGGCAAACAGGGTCAATTTAGGAGGGTGGTCTCAAGCTGTTAAAGGGTGTCCTTTCCACATGTAAAAGCTGTGGGAAGGAAAAAAAAAAGAGAGAAAAAGGATCATAAGAAACACGAAGAATATGAGGGAAAAGGAAAAAGGAACAGGGCGTAAAAGTACACGTGGCTGGGAAAAAGTGGAAAAGAGAAAACCAAATGGAGATATGAAAAAGAGGCCAGAAAAAAGAGCCGAAAAAGCAAAAATGCAAAGAAGGAAGAGAGAAAAAAGGAAAGGAAAGACATTAAGGGAGCAAAAAGCCCCGAAAAAAAAGAAAGAGAGTAAAAAGAGAAATGCTCCCAAAAGACAAAAGAATTCAAAAGGAAAGAAAAGAAAAAGCAGAAAAGATAAAGGGAAGAAAAGAAAGAAGAAAGAAAGGAAAGGAATTAACAGAGAAAGGAGAAAAAGAACACACGAAAAAGAGAAAGGTGAGAAAAAGGGAAAAAGGAAAGAAAAAAAGGGAAAAGGAAAGGAAAAAAGGAAAGGGAAGATAGAAAAAGAAAGGAAAAGGAAAGAAAGGAAAAGGAGAAAAGAAAAGAGAAAGAAAGGAAGGAAGTGAACAACGAAAAAGAGAGAAAAGAGAAGAGAAAAAGGTAAAATGAGGAAGAAAGAAAAGAAGAAGAGAACAACGAAAAGGAAAAGAGGAAGGAGAAAAAAGGAAAGGGGAAAAATCAAAAAAACGAAAAGGGAATGAAGGTAACCAACAACCCAGAACAAGCCGAGGAAACAGAGAAAACAAAGGCAAAAGGACAATAAACAAAGAAGAAAAAGGAAAAGGAAGACGCTAAAAAGGCAAACCATGAAAAGAAGAAGGGACAACACAGGCACAAGAGAATAAAAAGAAAGGAAATGGGGACAACACAAAGAAGATCGCAAGAACAAGGAATAGATATAAGGGAAAAAGGAGATATAAACAAAACGGAAAGAAAAAGGAAAAAAAGAGGACACCAGGAAGGGAAAAAGAAGAAAGGCAAAAGGAAAGGGAAAGGGAAAGAAAAAAAAGGGAAAGAAAAAGGGGAAAAGGAAAAGAAAAGGAAAAAGAAAAGAAAAAAGAATAAAGGAATAGAAGAAAGGGAAAAGAAAGGGAAGGAAGAACGAAAGGGAAATACAAGGGAAAGGGAAAAAGAAAAGGCACACAAGGAAAGGCCAAAGCCGAAAGGGGAAAAGGCAAAGGGGAAAAAAAGGAAAGTGAAAGGAAAGGAAAGAAAGGGAAAAGGAAAGAAAAAGAAGAAAAGAAAGGGAGCAAAATTACCAGAAAGAAAAAGGGCAGAGTGCAGTTCCAATTCACATTTAACCCCAAAATTGCCTTGTTGGTTCTTCCAAACAAAAAAACCCCTTTCTTATCTCCATCAAACCCCACACCAAAGAGAAGCATTCCCTGGCACATCCTGGCCTTTGGCATGCATTTCCAAGAGGCATGGAAAAAGGGGAAGGATGCCGTGATAGCCAACCGGACCACCGTTCCCAAGGAAAAGTCAAGACTTCGTTTGAATGTCTTCTTGTCTGTTTTATCGCAGATTTCAATGTGCCCCCACTATGTTTTATTGACAAGATATATTGACCGACCAATCGCAACACATCTTATTACACTTTGGCGTGTTTGATTTGCAAGGGTGCCCCCTATTTTTGTTTTTTCAATCCTGTGTGGTGCCAGATGGTGATCGGAGGTCTTCCAGCCCACCGCCCCCTCCCACCTCACTCCCCTGGACACCCCCAATTAAAACAGAGGGCACCTCATCTTACATACCACCGGCATCATTGGGCACAAAAAGACAATTTCTCCAATGCCCTTCCTTTGGCGCCAATCCATCTGGCTTCTTTCCTTTGACTGTTGTATGGTTCTAATCGCCTGGCTGATCCCCGACGCCCATTCGCCTATTCGCTCTGTCGAAGAGAGAATTCAGTTCTTTTGCCATATATTCCTTTCGTTTCCTTGATTGGAAACAAATCCCGAAAAATGACAAATACAAAAGTACATGTTTCATTGGGCTCAAAAAGACAGACGATACTCTGAACGCACTGTGGACTCGAGGAAGGGTATGGCTGCTCCTGGAGAACGTTGCAGTTCAGCCTAAATTTGCCCAATCAGATAACGTGGCTCTGAGGAATTAATGTCCTTCCTGAAATTGCTGTGCACAGCCAATCCGCTAAAAGACTCTTATAAGTAAGATAAATATTAAATACTGTTTGCTACTTTTCACATTAAAAAGAATGAGATATGTTTACCTTCTTTTAATCCATTTGTTTTTGGTGTATTTCTTAAACCCACACGTTTTACCTTCTCTATCATGAGAGAACAAGCTGGCCTGTTAATATACTAAGGCTCCGAAACTGTGTATGACAATTCTGAGCAAGAAAGAATGATATAATTTCCAATCTTAAAAGATCCCATGCCACAGTATACGCACAATTCAAGTAGTGTTAGTAAACGCCACAAATTTGAAAAAAGAAGTGAAAGCAAAAAAAATAAATAATGATTCGTATTCTCAATATATCAAAGAGCAGACTTTTGCTTCGTAAATGTTTTTCTCAAGTTAAGATTTATAAATAAGAAATTTTGATTTTAAAAGCTTAAAAGCTTGAAATAAAATTCAACCCGTCAAATCTCAAAAATAGGCACGAACCACTATGCTGGCGCGCGAAGTTACATATTAAATATGTAATGTAACCCCTTTGAGGAGAAGTTACCTTCAACCCCAGATACACTCCATCCCACTCTCTTACAAGTTCTACAAGCCATAACCATCGCGCAAAAGGTTAGGCCCACCGCCCACTCCAAATTTATTCACTCTAAGCCAAGCGAAAGAGATTTATATTCATTAGTATTCCGAATATGTTGTGTCATGATGAAGGTCTGTAAAAAAAATTTCTCTAACTTTTAATCCTCCTTTCTGTTGCCGCGCAGAATAACATCTCCCAGCTTAGTTAGCGCCCATTTTCTGAGAAATAAATTTGAAATCCTCTTTGCTTTTGTCCTTTCCTTCAAAAAAAATACCTAGCGGCACTCTATGCAGCCAAAAAAGACTACCAGTGGGGACGTGGCAGAAGGACGTGGTAGGCCCAGCCAATTTAGTGTGCTGTGAGCGCCTTGCAGGGATCAGGCTGTAGTCCTCAGTGGAAACTGATCCAACTGTTACTGCGGCACTCCAGGTCGGGAATTCTGTCCTGTCGCTAGCCTATGGCCCACTGCCGACATTGGCTTTCCTTTGCCGCAAAGCCTGCCCAAGGAAAAAAAAGCAACCTTTTCTCAGATTAATAGTCGCCAAAAATCAAGATGTGTTTTTCAGCAAAGATGTGCAGTGTTTTCCCCTTGAGTAAAGAGCCGAAGAGGGGGATTTTTTCGTGGAACTCCAGGCTCTTTCCAAAATGGGCAGGTCTATTGTATTCTGCAAAAAGGAGGTAACAGCATTCCAGTTGTGTGGGGGCTATACCCAACTGGCCACCCACAAGCCTTCAAGCTTCGCGAAAGCTACCAGCGCAACCCTGGAGGACCCCTTTTATGATTTGGTTTATTTTAACAAAATGGGCCCATTACTAAGAAACTTTCTGTGCTGGCAATCCCTTCATACAGTTAAACCCCACATCAATACCCTGTAAAAACTTAATAATCTTTTAAGCTATCAAAAACTACTGTTTGAAATTAACCAATTATTGTTACTTGTTTCTTCCAAAATTCAACTAAAAAAAATTTCAGTTAAACATTTTAGTTTATTAAAGCTAAAGTGGCTTTTTCAGTTTTCTTTGCATAGGAAAATTTCTTGAGAAACCTTTTTCTACTTGCAAACAATTGGCCAGTTCTTGGTTTGCCTGTGCTCTCTTTCTGCTGGTAAAAAAAAAATTCTTTCTGTCTTGAATGGTTTATTTTCCTTTTCCTTCTTAAGTTCATAAAAAAGAAAACCCCTTCCTAACACACTAAAAACCACAAGCCTTTTGCCTCCCTGGATATTTTCGCCAGTAAGGAAACTGCCACCAAGGCCAATTCTTTTTTCTTTCTATATCAAAAAAAAAGGACTTGCTTTTTTTCATCTTCAATTCCTGTTCTTGCAAATTTTCGTTTTAGAGCCATTTCAAAAAATCTTTTCTTTGCTCAAATCCACCAACATAGCTTTGTGCGGAACTTTTTTTCTTGTGCCAAAACCTTTCAATGTACAGAGCTGTGTTGCCCAACACCCGTGGGGAATTGCGCTATCTTGCCGAGCAACCACCTCTCAAATAAATTCCACTAGCCGGCGAAGTAATTGTCCCAACTCCAGAGACAAGATGCCGCAAGAAGCCCGTCCGCTATTACGAACAGGGGTGAGGGGCGAATAGCCTTTGGATAAAACAGTCCGCCTGAATTTTGTTTTCACACCACCCCAATCCAACCTCTGCCTGCACAAAAGAGCCGCAAACAAGCTGAAAAGGTGTAGGGTCGCACATGAAGAGGAGAGGGGACACCAACACTTCTTCTTAAACGGTTACATTTGTTGGGGCTTTGGGGCGCGTTGGCCAGCGGAGCTGGTTAAACGGGAACTGCGGGGGAAAAAGAGGCGGTATGTGTGCGCAACATGTAAATGGCCATGGTTACTGAGACCACCCCCAGGTATTAAGCGGGTGGGCCAACAGAAATCGCCCCAGGGGGCCACAAAAGGCTAAAGCGGCAAAGTTGGTCCCGGCCACTGGCAACGTGGCGCGTGGAGAAAACAAGAAACAAAGCAGAGAAAAGACAGGGGAAAAACAGAAAAAGAAAAAAAGAGAAAGCGAGAAGATGATTCGCTCTCAGGAAGGTTTGTGTTACGCCAAGAGCCCCTCTCCAGGAACGAAGAGAGAGAAACGCATGCTGTCCCCTACTGGATAGGTGCTCAGGACATGGATCCCAAGAAGGTCGAACTATTCCCAAGCTGAGGCCCCAGAGGCTGGGCACAGAGCAAGCTCAAGGCGGTCAGTGTCTGCTGCCCTCACAGTGCGAGAGGAGAAAAAGAGAAGAGAGAGAAAGAGAAAGAAAAGGAAAATAGAAAAAGAAGGAAAGAAAAGGAGTAAAAGACAAAGTCTTAGAAGAGACGAAGGAGAGAGAGAGGGGAAAGGAAAAAAAAAGGAAAAAGGGAAAAGAAGAGGGAAAAGAAATAAGAGAAAAGACTGCGCACTGTAGCATCCTGTCCTGCAGATCTCCCCCCGTGCAGCGGGCGGAAACGCTTAATCCGATTTTAATCGTCTTAGACGACAATGAAAAATAGAAAAAAGAAAGAAGAAAGTAGGGAACAAGAATAGAAAAAGAGGAGGAAAGAGAGAAAGAAAAGGAAAAAAGAGAAAAGAGAAAAGAGAAAGAGAGGAGAGAGAGGAAAAAGAGGTGAATAGGAGGAAGGAACCATAGAGAGCGAGGAAAAACGAAAAAAACATCGAAAAAGGAGAAAAGGAGGAGAAAGAAAGAAAGAAGAAAAAAGACTTGTTTGCCCACAAACGCTTCTACATTCTCAAGAAAACCAAACCTATCTCATTCTCTTTCTCAAAGATCTTGCATATCTCCACCCAAAACTTTCATTCTCCCCTCACGAAAGAACCCATCTCATTCCTTCCCAAAATCCTTTCCCTTTCCTTCCAAAACCTTGCAATTCTTCCCAAAAACCTCTTATAGATTAATTCCCCAAGACTCTGTTAATTAACCTCTCCAAACCCCTTGGTCTCAAGGAGCCAGGTAACCCACGCCTACAACACCCCTCCCCAATAACAACACCCAAAAAGACCCAAACCTTCTGCCTCCCCCACTCCCAAAGAAACAAGAACCTCCCCAGAGGATTTGATGGGAATGTTCTGGCGTGTTCCCTTTCCCTGCATGGACATCATGACCTTCGGCAAATTTATGCGTGCCCGCGCATTTAACGGTAACAAACTTGTGTTTGGAAAATCGGTCTCCCTTGATCCCAAAAACAACCCTCTCGCGCACGGCAGCTCTTGCTAGCCATTATGATGGTTCGCTCGAGGGGAAAAAAGGGATTTGGGGTTATAATGGACATCCCTGCAATTGCTTTCCGCTCTCTCCCACCCATATTCATTGAGATGCAAAATTGCGCGTTTCTCCCCCCGTTCTGCCCCCAGCACAGGGAGGGTTGGGGGGAGCTCATTCCAAAATGTTCAAGAGTGGATTTTGCCTTTCCCAAATATTCCCAAAATATTCAAGGAGAGGTTTTATTTTTCCTAAATATTCCCAAATGTTCAAGGATGTACTTTACCTTCCCTAAATATTCCCAAATGTTCAAGGGTGGATTTTACCTTCCCTAAATATTCCCCAAATGTTCAAGGAGGAGTTTTGTTTTTCCTAAAGATTCCCAAATGTTTGAGAGTGGATTTTACCATCCCTAAATATTCAAGGAGGGAAATTACCTTGCCAAAATATTCCCAAAATATTGGAAGAGGGATTTTATTTTATCTAAATATTCCCAAATGTTCAAGGGTGGATTTTACCTTTCCTAAATATTCCCAAAATATTCAAGGAGAGGTTTGATTTTTCCTAAATATTCCCAAATGTTCAAGGGTGGATTTTACCATCCCTAAATATTCAAGGAGGGAATTTACCTTCCCAAAATATTCCCAAAATATTCAAAGAGGGATTTTATTTTTTCTAAATATTCCCAAATGTTCAAGGGTGGATTTTACCTTCCCTAAATATTCCCCAAATGTTCAAGGAGGAGTTTTGTTTTGCCTAAATATTCCCAAATGTTTGAGAGTGGATTTTACCATCCCTAAATATTCAAGGAGGGAAATTACCTTCCCAAAATATTCAAGGAGGGGTTTCATTTTTCCTAAATATTCCCAAATGTTCAATGGTGGATTTTACTGTCCCTAAATATTCCCCAAATGTTCCAAGATGAATTATACCTTTACTAAATATTCCAAATGCTCAAGGGTGGATTTTACCTTCCCTAAATATTCCAAATGTTCAAAGATGGATTTTACCTTCCCTAAATATTCCCAAATCTTCAAGGGTGGATTTTACCTTCCCAAAATATTCCCTAAATCTTCAAGGGTGGATTTTACTTTTCCTAAATATTCTCCAAATGCTCAAGGGTTGATTTTACCTTCCCTAAATCTTCAAGGTTGGATTTTACCTTTCCTAAATATTCCCAAATTGTTCAAGGGTGGATTTCAGCAAAGTCAGAGTTGATTTTTTTGTGGCTGTTTAAAGGATTTGAGTGGRGGCTAATTATAGTCAGCTCCCAGCATCCCAAAAAAACCCTGGATTCCAGAGCAGCTCCTAAAGTTTTTGGATGACCCAATGGTCTCTGGTTGGGTCATCGCCTGCTTTTGCTCATTTTCCAGAATCCTGCTCTGAATTTGGCTGGGAATATAAATATCCAGGAGTGGAATGTTGAACACAGCTCGTGGCCAGCAAACAGCCCCGGCCCGGGGTCCRGCTGAACAGGGATGGCAAAAGCCAGAGTGGAAAATCCTGTTTGTCCCATCCTGGAGTGTTCTGCACCTTCCACTAAAAATATCCCAGCAAAACTAGCTGGGAAGGGATGGTTCAGGTGGCTGGCAGCTCCCAGGAATGGGYTTTCAAACTGGGAATGGGGATGGACTGGGTGATTTCATCTTCCCTGAGCGTCGCGGRCGCCCAAGGGGTTAAAACATCCCAGGTTCTGCTTGGAAGGAATTGAATCCTGYTGGATTCCACGTTCCAGCATCTGGGAAAACTGGGGAAAAACTGCCCACTGAGGAACACTCACCAGGCTCTGCAGTGCCCCAGCTCCAAACTTCTCCTCTCCAACCGAGAGCTTTGATTCCTGGCTCTTGGARTGGGGAACAAATGGAGCCATCCCAGAGTGGACATTGCTCTGGTCCAGGGGTTTCCCAGATMCCRRGTGTCCCTTCATGGTCACCAGAAATTGATCCCTTGAGAATCTGCCCTGGAGCAGAGGCTGGGCAGAGTTCCAGAATGAAGCAGGGATTTATGGAAAGGATCTCCTCCATGGATGCACCTTGGGCAGCACAAGAGCCCAGCCAGGGCTGCACCCAAGATGAACCAAAATGGCCCCAAAATGCACGAGCGCTCCCGGGGTCTCTCCCTGGGATCAGTTCTGCTCCAGTTCGCTCCCATTCTGCACCTTGCACTTCATTGTGTTCCCCATTCCAGACTTTAGCCCCTGCAGTCCCACCCTGCTTGTTTTTCTCTTGCAGCCACGGTGTTTGTGCTCTGGGCTGAGATTTGGGTTCATTGTCCTTGGTGCCCAGGTGGTAGCAGGAAATGTTTTCGCTCCCTGCTCTGTGCAACAGAGTCTACCATCCCATAATGTGAAGCTCAGGACCCACACACTAACGCAGCACAAGAATGTGAAAATAGAAAACCAAACCGACACATCATTTGGGGATTGGTGCACGGGCCAGACCAGGCGTGCCCCTCTAAGGATTCTCCTGATCATGATGGGCTGAAATCCCAAATGCCTTGCTGGGATTTTATGTTGTTTCCTGCTGCTCCAGCACCTCATTTTCCTTGAGTTTTTCCAAGAGGAAAATGCAGAGATCAGGCTGTGTTGTTGTCCACCTTATCAGGTCAGGCTGTTGTGCCCAACCCTGGGAATGTTCAGCTGTTGGGGACCAACATTCCTGCGTGGGCCACCACTTTGGCAAACCCCTGGCACAGAGGCAGAGTGCCAGGTTGTCACTTCAAAACCAAAAAAAACCCGGGCATTTCTATCCCTAAAAACTTCCATCAGCCTGGAATTGCATGCTGGAATTTTGAAATTTGTGAATGTTTTTTTTACTTTCAGAGTCCATCCTTTTTAATCTCAAATTTACTGCGATGATGCTTTGGTGCTGAATAACAAACTGCAACGGCAATACCCCAGAGAGGATTTATTTGGTGCAGCTCTTCCAGGAATAAATTTCCAAGGAATGTTCACAGGGATGAGGCTGCCCAGGACTCAAGGAAACAAGTCTGTGGGAATGAAAATCCCAGGCCTAAAATGGATGGTAAAGCTGAGGGGCTCGGTGATCCCTGTCACTCCAACTCTTCCCAGCTCCCTGATTGCGACTAACAGGATAGAAGTCACCGAGGATTTTGCTACCTGGAAAGTGAAAACTCCATGGAATCCAGCCAGACACGCTTGTGGATGCCCCGCTGGCAGGCAGAGCAGAAGAACTGGGTCTGGTATCCAGTCTGTAGTCCATGGCCCGGCCTGCCTGCGTCTCCTGCAGGCTCCTGGAAGACAGGGAAAGGCCGCGGAAGGGAGCACTTTGGGAGATCTAACTTGGATTGAAGATGTGTCCAAGCGTGGAATACAGCACAAGATGTTTATAGGGAAATGCATCAAGCTGGTTTAACCTCCCTTGCCTTTTCCACATATCCTTGGCTGTTTATCTGCAGCATTCGCCAACTGCTCAGCCTTGTTCAGGCATGTTTGTGTTTGCATCCCAATGGACTCCAGTAAGTCTGAAATATCCCCACCTCCACAGCAGAAGTGAGCAGAGGCAGTGAGGGACGTGGAGCGTCTTCAGAGCACACCACTGTGGCCCTCGGCGTCAAGTCAGCTGGGCTCCCAGGGATGTCTTTGATTCTGGAAAGGGACGTTCTGACCTGTCCCTTGGGCACATCCCAGCCTGGTGCTCTGCAGTCCTTCTCCGTTTTGTGGCCTTGGGATGGGGTTTATGCGATTTGCAGGTTCCCATGACCTCCATCCCTTTGTGATGGTTATGGTGCTCATCTCATCCTTGGGTATGGATTTATGGTTGCTCATTGTCCATCCCTGGATGGACTTTATCGGTGATCATCTCCATCATTTGATGAATTAATGTGATTGTGTCCCATCCCTCGTGATGGTTATGGTATCATCTCCACCCTTGGGGATGGATTTGGATCTGTTATTTCATCACTTAGGAGATGGGTTTATGGTGTCATGTCCTGCCTTTGGCGTGATTTATGCGTCATCATCATCGCCACTTAGGATGATGTACACAAAAGCAACAAAAAAACCTTTTGGTTCTGCTCACTTGGATTGGATTATGTGATCATCACTCAGATGGCGCTCATGTCTATCACCTAGGAAGCTTTGTCTCATCTCCATCTTTGGATGGGTTTGTGGTTCTCATCCACTCCCTTGTATGTTTATATATCTCCATCCCTCACATATATCCATTGTCTCATGTACATCCCTTGGAGGTATTGCTCATCTCCATCCCTCGAGATTTATGATCTTCCATCCTCAGGGTTTGGCTCATTCCCACGCCTCAATATCTATCCAATGTATCATCTTTCAGATTATGGTCTCAGTCCATCCTATGTTTTGTTTTTATCATGACAACCAGAATTATCCTCATGCAGTCCTTTGTTATTTCATGGTCCATCCCGTGTTTCCTGTCCACCACTGCTAGGAGATTATTCATTCATCCCTGTTGATGTTATCTCATGTCCACCACCAATTTTCCCCAAAACCTTTTACCCGTAACAATGACCACAAGAAACATCGCCAGCCCAGAGTGGCAGCTGGAACTGCCCTCTCAGGGAACTTGCTCTCAGCCTTTCTCCAGAGCAGCTTCCCACGTCACAGATCCTGTGCCTGGCCCGACCAGCCCTGACTGTCCCCATCAGGCCCACATCTCCCCCTCACCATCACCTCACGGGCCTTGCATCACCCGATTCTCACCTGCCCAGGGTGTCACCACAAATCAGGATCACCCTGCTCCCACCGTGCCCCTGCCCCCGGATACCCGCGTCACCATATGTCCCCAGAAGCTCTGGACACGGAACACCAGAGTTCCGTTCACCTCGTGTGCTCTCGTCTCACCTCCCCTCACTCCCGGATGATTCATCCCCGTTTCGTCGTCGCCCTTCATCTCCCTGCAAGAAATAGCTCCTAAATCTTAGATGTATGCAACTTGAACCTTGGATATAGGAAAAAGTATTTATACTACTCATAAAAAAGAAATCAATCAATTTGTCGCTCCCTCCCCAGAGTCGCGCCTTTGTTAAATACATTTTCAAATCCAGGAAAATTTTGTTCGAAGGAGTCGAAGTCTTCCTTTGCACAAGGGAGACCGTTATCCTGAATTGAAGTCCTCATTTCTCTCATGCAGAGAATGCGGCAGATTTCGAAGAAGCAACAAACCCCAAAATTAAATCCAGGCAGTTTCCTTTTTCCTACCTCTTAATAAACCTTTGCAAACCTCCTGCTGAACCCACCCCAATCTCTCCTTTGAAACTTCACACAGAGGCAAGCCAAGACTTTCAAGTTTGTACCCGACCCAAAACTATTTTCCAATACGCAGCAGCGAAAATACGAAACCAACACAAACCAGAAACTCCAACCACTGTACTGCCTGCGACACCCTGATCTGTCTCGTGACAGCAGAGGCTCGCAGACGGGAGGCTGGCGGCCATTTGCACCCTCGGCTCCATTTCTATCTGCCAAGCCACCTAGACCCGCCCCCCCCAGAACTGATCCCCCGCCCCCACCCCCCCCTGCAGTATCCTACTGAATTAAAAAGCTTATCCTTGCAGAATAGTCTCTTTGGTGCTGGTTCACAAAAAGTAAAAACTTGGTTGATTTTGATCCCGGTGTCTGTTGTTTTTCAGCAGAGGCCGACAATCTCCAGTTTGGCGCTGACCAAGTGCTGCTTAAGGAGAAATTTGGGATGGTGGGTCTTAGCTGTGAGTTCAAGGCTGGACCAAGGACCCCAGCGGGGTCTCAGGCTCGTGCACGTCCTCACACTTCCCTGCTTTCCAGCAGCATTATGTGGAAGGGGTCCACAGGAGTGTTTGCCAAACAAGCCCCATCCCAGAGCACAAGGGCCGAAGTTTATCAGGAGGCCGGGAAGTGTCCGCGGAATGCGGGAGGAAGGAGAAGAGAAAGACGGGAAAAAGATAAACGGAAAAAACGCCCAGGAGCTGAGACCCTGCTCGACTTCTTTAACCTTTTTGGAACTCTTTGTGTGTGGCTCTCTCTGCTCCACGCGCAGCAATATCTACCTGCAGTTGGAAATTCCTCAGGCTGTAAACCTCTGCCATTGCAAGGCCAGCACATTGAGGATTTATCAGAAAATTCAGGATTAACACCGAATCTCCCCTTGCTGAAAAGGACAGGACTGTGACTCTCCAGACACAAAAATATGCTTTCCGCGGTACTAAATCTGCTATTTTTAACACCAAAGACGCTACTCTGCGGGAGGAAGCAGACAAGAACCCTCCCTTGAGCTGATCTTTTTTCTAGAGAGAGTTATCAAACCCCATTTCTCCTAAAATCAAGTCCAAGCCGTGCTAAAACTCGACCTAAATGATCTCAGGAGCTTCATTTCTTTGCAGGAGATGGGAAAAGCCGACTGCAAACGGGAGAACCAAGCGGAGGAGGGAGGAGCAGAGTCACACCGAAAGGTGACACCGGCACACTCCTGGTATAGTTCGATTTTATATGTCCTGCCCTGAGGTTGAAATGTCCCAAGCTCCTACCTGCGTCGGAGTGTCCACATTTAACATATCTCTACCTCGCGGCGTTCCGCACTAGGTCCCTCGACAGCGGTGTTCCCCCGCGGGCAGGGCCACGTGGCGCAGCCCGTCAGGGTATCCCCTGACTTTATAATCTGTCGTTTTTAGGGATGACGAGCGCCGGCCACAAGCGGCCTCTGGCCCCTTCCCCACGTAATCGGTTCCACCTGTGGGCCTCGCAGGATTGATGCAAGTCCCAGAACCCTGCTTGCCATCGCTGCTGAGGGGTGGATAGCGTCCCTGTGAGTGCGCCTGGGGTGGAATTCTGCATCCCTCGGCCATGGATGGGGCCCTGACTCCTTGGACAGGCTCCAGGGCGCTGGTCTGGGCCCAGCACAAGGGATCTGTTTGACCTGGGACATGCCCTGCCTCTGGAGAAAGGCCTGAGAGCCACCAGTTCCACTGGACTAGAGAGGCACACAATCCACCTACAGCCATCTCTGGCTCAAGCTTTGGGGTGTTGCCCGGGGGTGGATCCCCAAATGTGTTCTGCCATGGATGGGCTCCTGTGCCCATGGATCGCCCCGCCTACTGGATCCGTTACTCCTGTCCATTCGTCTATCCCCCATGTTCTCCGGTCGTCCTTGTGTCGGTGTCTCCACCGTCTGGACTCCCGCATGCAGATGGACTCCTTGCCCGGGATGGGCTCCTGTGCCCGTGGATCCCCATGGATGGGTCCCTCAGCCATGGATCCCCATGGATGGGCTCCCATGCCCGTGGATCCCCATGGATGGGTCCCTCAGCCGTGTCCCTCTGCCCTGAGCAGCCCCAGCTCCCTCAGCCTCCCCTGGGCACGGAGATGCTGCAGGCCCTGAGCCATGCTCACATCCCTCCTTTGGCCCTGCCCCAGCAGCTCCAGGTCCCTCCTGTCCTGAGAAGCCCACAGCTGCCCACAGCACTCAGAGGAACAAGCAGGAGCATTTTTTAGGAGAGGTTTTCTGGGAGAATTCTGGAAGAATTTGGGGCTCCGGGAGGGTCCGCCGTGCCCTGGCACGGGGGGCGTGGCTTTGTCCTGAAGGGGGCGTGGCTTGCGCGCTGGTCCCGCCCCCTGCGGTGAGGTCGGGGGTGCGGCGCGCGGCGGGCGCAGAGCGCGATGAGCGCGGGCTGAGGGAGGGTCGGGGGTTCCGCGGCCATGGTGGCGCACGACGAGCTCGGCGGGCTGCTGCCCATCAAAAGGACTATCCGGGTCATCGACGCGCAGAACCAGCACTTCAGGGAGCAGGAGGTGAGCGGAGCAGGGGCTGGAGAGGGGGAAAAATGGGATTTAGTTGAGGGGAGAATGGGGAGGGGGATCTCCCTCAGCTTCCCGCTCTCCGTGTCTGAGGGGAGGGGGCGAGCCGGGCAGAGCGCAGCGTAGCCAGCGGTTTAAAAAACTCTTTCTCTCTCTCTCTATATATATGTTTAAGTTCATCTCTTATGTGTACGTATATTTTATGTGTGTGTGTATACATATATAGATGCAATATATTTAAGCTCATAGCCCCCAAAGAGTGGGACCAGGCAGCCACAACCGATGTCGMCGCCTCACCCAGCCATTTATAAACTGTATATATGTTTAAATCCATGGATATGTACATATCTTTTTTATATGCATTTTATATACATCTATATACGTTACAGGTAGATCTGTATTTAAGATCATAGCCCCAAAGACTGAGCCAAAACCAGTCTCGGTGCCTTACCTGACCCCGCTCTCCCCAGGTGGCTTTTCATCAAAAATTCGCCTGTTCTCATTTAAAAATCGCCTGTTTCCATTATAAAATCGCCTGTCTCTCAGCGCTCCTTCCACTGACAGGATTTTTCCTAATTAGGTGCTTATTTGCTGTTTAAACCTCAGAGAAGCCCCTCGTGGGGTTSGTCGGCCTTTTGAGGGCTGGTTTGTTTGCTGGCAGTATTGTTATTTTTATCGCGTGTTGTTATGCAGATGGCAATAATTGCTCCTCGGAGGTGTTCCCGAGCCTCCTGCTGCGACAGGAGCAAAAGTTCAGCAGCCAGGTAGGGCCCGGCAGCCTTGGGCTGGGTTTATTGCTCAGATTAGTGGCGAGATGAGCTGGAAAAGTTAAAAAAAAATAGGCGTCTCCAGACATGGCTGGGGTTTGAGGGCTCAGCGCCGAGTCACCAACCTCAGCAAATGCCGGCTTTGCAACAGCCAAACTTGGGCAATCTCATTGTGCAAAAGGGAAACCAGATGTTGGGGGAGAAATAACAGAAACCAGAGCTCTGGGAGGGGAGTAAATCGCCTCGAATTCTGAATTCTGGAGTGAGCCAACACTCCTCTTTCTGAGCCGGAGTTTGGTCGGGAATATGGGGGCTGTTGGATTTGGGAAAGCTCTGATTGTTCATCTTGAGGCTCTGCGTGTGAATCTCCCATGGAGGTGGTCAGGTGGTTGATGATTTCTGGCAGGAATTASTCAGGCTGCTGACTAAAATCCCTTTTTTGCTGAATTGGCTCGGGAGGAAAAGTTTCTGTCACGCGTGGTTTTGCCATTGCTCACCGTGTTAGTGCGGGGCTGCTGTGGAACTGTGCGCGGCACGTAGGAATCGCACTCGAGCAAGGGATCCTCGTAAAAACCACTAATTATTACCCAGCACAGGGGAAAGGTTGTGGGCGTGCTGCTGAAAAAAACCCTTGCTCAAAAGTAATGCCTGGTTTTCTTTCCAGCAAGGTGCAATCTTTTCATGAGTTAACCTGCACTTAGAAGCACTTGAAGGAATTTCAGGGGTGTGAAATCTCGCCTGGCACCAAATTACCTTTAGTGGCTGCTCTCGTGATGTAATAATTCACTTTTAATAAAGTGTTCTCTGGAAAAATAATATTTCCTGATGGAGCTGTTGACCCCGCTGGGGTTTTAATTATTCGCGAGTGCTGTAACACCCCTGGATTGTTACAGAAACCTCCCAGACTTTATTGTAATCCGGCTCCTGTAAGGAAGGCGGCGTGGAGACAGGAGAGTCATTGTTTGCAAGTACAGAGCTAAAAAAAACCCCTCCTGAGCCCGAGTTATCCGCAGCATGAACCGCCCGAGTCTCGGCTTACACCGCGCCGGCCGGCCGGGGAGCCGTGACCCCGCTCCAGCGCGCAGCTCAGCCAAGGGGGAGTTCCCAAGCACAGGGGTTTGATTTTCCTCCTCCCTGCTCTGCATCAAACGATCTTCGGGAGGACAAGAACAACCAGATGGTTTTTTTTTTTGGCAGTCGGGCTGTGTCTGAGGAGCGCTCAGACACAAAGTGGGATTTTTTTTTTTTTAATTTTTTTTCCTTCTTTAAGAGAGGAAAAATGAACTCAGGAATTCCTGCTGCCAGCCCTCGGCACGTGCACGTGTCACTTCAGCCGGGCACAGATGTGCAGGGACGGCATTCCCACATTCCCACACGGCCCCGGGCTCCCGGCCCTGTCACCAGATCTCTGCAGCGCTGACCCCTCACCAGTGACCTGCTGGAGCCTCCCCACGGCTCGAGGTTTCTTGCTTTTCATTTGCAGTGTCACATTTTGCTTTTCCAGGCTATTTTTACCCCTGGCCTTGCCAGAGCCGTGGGTGGTTTTGTGTCTGCATCTTCCCTGATTCAGTCCTGCACTTTCTTAAGCTTCTCTAGGCCCACGTCCCTTTATTTATCCTCCTGCTCTGATAGATGATTTTCTAGAAGTAAACACCTCCCTTGTCTTCCACTCAGAAACATCTGTAATACATTAAACCTTCCTTGTTGTCTTTGAGCCTGGCCTAACTATCCAACCTTTCCCTGGCTGGAGCTCAGTGGAGGAGTTCCTGGTGTGCCACTTGGAGTTCCTGGTGTCCCACTTAAACCCAGCTGAGGCTCCCATGATCGAGGACACTTTTACAGCTTTTCTCCATGTTTATGGTACCTTCCTAACTCTGACATTCCCCAAACGCTTATAGCACAGCTTTGTGCCGTGCCAAGAGCTCTTTTCTTCCTGCACGGCTCATAAATTGTTTCTTTTCATGTTCCCCCCCCTGCAAGTTTGAAGGCTGAGCTCAGGGTGAGCTCACCTCCTCCTCCTCCTCCTCCTCCTCCTCTATTGCCCAACTCCGCGTGTGGGCAGGGCCGCTGCTGGGGTCGGGTTGCTGAAATCAGATCTTACACACACACACACACACACACACACACGTAGCTTTTGTGCTCCTTCATGACTGGAATCCAGCTCTGGGTGTTCCTATTCCCCTTTTTTTTTTTGTTTTGTTTTGTTTTCAACATTTGTCACTTCTGAGCGAAGGGTTTGGCCACCGAGCTGGGCTGGGAATGGAAACAGCCCAGAGCTCGTCCTCAGCAGCCTCCACAACCTTTTGAAAGAGTACAAATTCAACAAGAATTAACCAATTTTAACCGAGATGAACCCAAACTGAGGCTGTTCTGCTTCCCTGTCCTGGTGTGAGCTTGGTGCTGAGCAGTCTCCTGAGGATGAGTCACGTCCAGCCCTGTGCCAGATGTTTGGCAGTGCCAGGACAATCCTGCAGCCCTTTCCAAGCCTTAACTCGGAGCCCATCTCTTCCCAGCTTCCCCCTGTGCACACCTTTCCTGCCCAGCCCTCACCACACAATATTTTTGATGTCAAACACGTCGAGTTGCCAACAGAATTTTCAAAACTGAAGCAGCAGGAGCTTTCCAGGGGCGTTTCCTCTTTCTTGGCAGCYTTTGGGTCGGGACAGACTTGAGCTCCGGGCAGGGATTAGCGGTGGAGAAAAGCAGAAGCTCCAACTTTCAAATCTAAACAACGTGTAAGAAAAATTGCAGTCATTGCAGGGGGTGGGGGAGAGCAGCAGGAGGAGGAAACTGTGCAAACTGAAGGGTTTCAGCTTTATCTGTGTGCGTGTCCCTCGCAGGAATGTTCAGCTTGTGGTTGTTCGCTGCTTGTTAAAGGAGCTGCCCAGGCTGTGCTGGGCCCCCACTGCTGCCCTGCTCTCCAAAATAAAATGGAAAAACACATTCTTTCTCCAGAGGAAAAGATGAGAAAATGGAGAAGCAGATCCCAGCTCCATCTTTAGCTGCCACAGAGTGTCAGAAAACACTTTAATCTATTTCTGTTCAAAGCATAACAGTCCCTGCTGGAGCCCTATTTTGAATTCTCACTGATGTTCTCTCACCTCTTTTAACGCTGGGCAAAAACCTCTGCAGTTTAATTGCAGCCTTAAAGTTCAGACAAATATTTATAGCCTTGAAAGATGAATGGCTGCTTCCAAACACTCTCCTTGCTGTGTTTGCCACTCCTTAAGTGGGTTTATGCTTTTGGAAGCTGCCTGAGAAATTTCRGAGGGAGGCACAGCCAGGACAATTTGTTCTCTGCTTGCTTTGCAGGAGCCAAGCACGAAACGGGTCCGGCCTTTAGCCCGAGTCACCTCCCTGGCCAACTGATTCCCCTGTCGAATGCGGGCAAGTTCGCGCTCCTTGAAGACATTCCACGTAAAACACAGCAAAACCTGCAGATTGGGAAGGATTTGACTGGACGGCCAAGCACTCATGGGTGGAGAACAGGCACCCTGTGGATATTTAGATGATATCTCCTTTGAGACTCGGTAGGTGTGAGCTTCTGCCCTGAGTCAGCCGATTCCTTACTGGACCTGTCATCTCCAATGCTCGCGCAGAAATGGGGCAGATTCCGACCTCCTGGCAGACAATCCAGACGTGAAAACACCAGCAAAAAGACTGCAGATTTTGGGCAAGGGATTGCTGGGATGGGGTGGAACAGGCACCCTGTGGGGTTTGGGGGATCTCTTGGAGCTCTGTGGGAGCTTTAGCACGAGTCACCTCCCTGGCCAACCTGATCTCCCCTGTCAGAAATGAGCACGTTAGTAGATCTATGGGCCGAGACATCCAGGTAAAAACACAAGGCAAACCTGCAGATTTGGGCAAGGGATTGCTGAGTTGGGTGGTGAACAGGCACCCCTGTGGGTATTTGAGGATCTTCTCGAGCTCTGTGTTGAGCTTTAGCCCGAGTCACCTGCCTGGCCAACCTTGATCTCTGCCTGTCAGAAATTGGTGGCAGTTCAATGTCTTTGTTGGCAGACCATCCAGATGTGTTGAAAACACAGCAAAAACTTGGAGATTTGGGTGATGAGGAATTGGGTGGATGGTTGGAACATGGAACAGGCCCTGTGGGGTTTGAGGATCTCTTGGAGCTCTCGTGTGCAGTCTTTCTGACCTTGGGCTGGAAAGGTAATCGCCTTCGGATGCCCTGCACACGTTGGCTACTTTACCAAGTGGTCTGCACATACAGGTGTCAAAGTCTATTGAACTTACAATCAATCTGATCCAGATATAGAGCTGAATAAACGTGCCCAGGCTGGGCCCCACGGTTGGCCTGCAAAGCGTGTGGGAGCTGACCCTATGTCTTATCGCGGCCCAGCACTGGCACTGCAGCCTGTGCCAGGAGCTCTGTGCCCTCACCTGCAGATAACAGCACTGCTGGCTTTAGGAACCTTGCCAAAACACAGGGCAAAGTTTCAAGTGGTTCATTAACCCTTCAGAGCAAGAGTTATGATCCTTGTTTATTTACTTCCCTCATACCTTGGAACAGAGCCAAAGCTTTGCCTTCCCTTCTCCTCGCAGGGAGAGGCATGGAAAACCTTCCAAGGCCTGGGCTTCCTCAGCAGCTTGATTAAAGCTTTTCTTTATCTGAGGAAAAGTGTCTGGGTGTGTTTTTCCTGCCTGGATAACCCAGGGGATGAAGGATTGGGAATGGACGGATAATCCAATACTCCTGAAATCTTGGCTCTCCCGTTTTTTTTAATATTTTCATTATTTTTTTTAACTATTCGCTTGCATGGTCGCTTCGTCGAACCACGGCTTGCACGACCCCGGGAGAGAACCCGACTCGAACAAATTTAAGCTCGATCAGCACGCAAATCCCGTGACTGTGTGGCGAGCCTTAGAGCCTGGCGCTCAGTGGTCCATTGCCGAGCCAGGATCTGTGCGGGCGCATAGCTCCTCGCACCGCCAAGAGCACACACTCGAGTAGACGTTCTTCTCTTCTCCCTTTGGTACGTTCGTGTTGAATAATGTTGTGATAGTCAACAGGAAGAATCCCTGAGCACCAAGAAATCAAGCCCAGGAGGGAATTGCCCGTTGGGGAAAACGGATTAGGAACACAGCTGAGGCTGGATGTCCTGTCCCCCTTCCTTGCTGAAAGAACACCACGAATCATCGCACTTACAGTGATGATTACTCAAGCTTTATGGGGTGCTGCTCTTTCCTGTGCACCTACAGCTAAGATTTATGTCTGTGTCAGCCATGGGAAAAYGAGGATTCCACTCTGGAATTCACCTCCCCTGTGTGACCCTTCGGAGATGCCAAACTTTCCACGGCATTCCTGAAATCCCAGCCCCGGCCCCGCTGGCTGCTCTGCAGCTGCCCCAACCTCAGGTTCCTCGCAGAACCAGCTGTCTTTCTCCTAAAGCTCCTGACAATTGGTTGGAAGCCAAGCAGCAAGGCCTTGGCTTGCCTTTTTCCTGGACAAATCTTCTGGAGACGGCACAGGAGCCGCCGGAAGCCGCCTGGGATTTGACCTCTGCGGTTTCGGGGGTTTTGTGTTTGCAGCCTTGCCTGGCTAAAAGCAGTGATTTAAAGGGCTCTGGTATTTAATTTGGCTCGTGCAGGGGCCATCAGGGCTTTCACACACTTGGAAGCAAAGCTGCTTTCTCAGGGCTGGGAAAGCAGATTTACTCAGGGTTGTCATGCCCAGGTGCCCCCGAGGGACTGGGGTGGCCAAAGGCCTATTCAGGGCAGGCTGTACATCATGGCAGCTGAAAGGCTCTTGCTGAGAAAGACTGGGATTCAAAATAACTCTGGGTGCTTTATCCTTCCTCCCAGGCCATCTATGAAATGTCCAGGGGAGAGCAGGACCTGATTGAAGACCTGAAGCTGGCCAGAAAGGTGAGTGGGATTTTTCCTGCAGTCAGTGACGACATTCCAGGGAATAAAGAGGGATTTTTTGCGCCTGCAAACATGACGTGGGAGCTTTGTCAGCCCCAGAACCCCCAGTTTGAAAGCTGGCCCAGAAYGCTGACGTGAGCACTGGGCCAGCACTGGTGTGATTGCAGCAAACCCAGCCATAAAAGGACTGTGCAGAGCTGCTTGGGGACTCCCTCTCCCAGCTGGGAATAGTCCAGACAGGAAAATGCTTTTCATTTAAGTCCTRCATACTTCACACTGAATGAATATTCTAGCATCAAATCAGTGTTACTCTTTCTGTTGTCTTCACTTCTTTCACCTGATAAATCAGTTTAAATCATCAGCTTTGAGGCACATTTAAATCAGTTTAAATCATCAGCTTTGAGGKACATTTGAATATATTTTATTTGACAGGCCTACCACGACCCCATGCTGAAGCTCTCCATCATGTCTGAGGAGGAACTCACCCACATTTTTGGGGACTTGGATTCCTACATTCCTCTGCATGAAGGTAAGAGCAGCTGGGTGGTTTGTGCTCGCTAGGGTTTAACCTCTCTGCTTTCTCCTGTTACTCGTTAGGGCATTGGTGTAATTCCTCTTTCCCTGTTTCCATTCCAGACTTACTGGCAAGTTTGGGAGAAGCAACAAAACCAGATGGAACAGTGGAGCAGATTGGGCCCATCCTTGTGAAGTGGGTGAGTTCAGGACTTGGAATCAACAGGCTAAAACTGAGTTTAGAGAACATTTAAAGGCAGAACCTGCAAAGCTCTGGGGCTTCAGTGGCCCTCAGGGCAAGACTGGAAGGGAAATCCTGGCAGTGCTGAAAACAATGGGATTCTAATGGCTGGAATTGGCCCAAATTTCACCCCAGAGACTTGGAATGATTTGCTGATTTAGGGTTGAAATGTCTGTGTCTCCTGGACTCTTTGTCCCAGTGTGATTCCAGAAATGTTATCTCTGCTGATCCCAAACATTGGGAGCTTGGGAGTAGGTGTCAGAGGCCTCTAGACTAGTGAATTCGTGCGATCGAGGTTTGTATAATATGGGTGTTGAAGAGAGAACTGAGTGGTTTCTGAGGATCATCACTCCTCTGCTACTTCAGGGAGCACAACGGAATAGATCAAGTACTTGTGAAAGGAGAAATAAATTGTAACTGCACCAGTTAAATTATAGCAGGCTCGGAAGACAAAAATACAAAAAATACATAGGAAAATATTAAAATACCAATCACGTATGCGAATAAAAGTAACAAAAAAAAATATACTAGAGGAGAGTACTCTTATCATAATCAAGCTCACAGCTACGAACAACACAGCTCTCAGCTATTCAAAACAAACTAATAAAAAAATTAAATAGTTGGCCAGGATACGTTGTACGAGGAAAGAGAAGATAGGAACTAGTACAACAAGATAAGGCGAAAACTCTCACTCTAGTAGATTATCTGATGGATCTACCGTGATTGTGTAAATTATATGATAAGTATATACTACTGATGTGTTGTCTTCGCAATCACGTTTCGTGGGTTATCATATATATTGTTGCATATAATAGGCCATAGAGACCATAATGCTTGAGAGATTTTCGAGTGTAATAGTCACGATAGATAACGGCCATACCCTAGAGTATGACTTGTACAAATGGTAGCTAAGAGTGTCTAGGTACACTATTAGTTATAGGGTTTCTTATTGTGTCAATGTTTGATACAGAACAACTCCAATGTGGTGGTGTGTGCACACTCATGTGGCAAACACAATACTCTATATATACTATGGTCATCTCTCCGCTCTCTCTAACTCACTACCTTCTTACCCCATAGATAATTTTCCTTTGCAACACTTGTTTAAATTTGCTTTCTGGCACCTCTTCACTACCTGCAAGCTAACCAGGCAAGAGAACTAACGTGGCAACAAACTGTCACTCATAGAGAGGAAGGTCCAAAATTTGCTCTTCAGATTTATGTCAACAGAGGGTTTTGGAACGTGCTACCCACCTCTAGTGAGAGTTAAATTTGACCCATACGCTTTTCGATACAACAATAGACCCCAGATTCAAACAGCTCAAACTTGCACACTCACAACCAGTAGCTGCATTCCAACACGAAGAATAGCGAAGAAACGAGAAATAATTACTTAGAGATAAGCCAGTTTGTAATATTGGCCCGCTCCCGAAGGCTAGACTCCACAAACGCTATTTATGTAACAGTAAATATATGTTTCATGGATATATATTGTTAATATAAATTAAACATATGTGTTATTTCACGCAACCAAGAGATGTGCGGTTCCAAAACCAAACCTGGGCTCCTTTGCCTTTCCTTTAAGTAACCAAGTTTTCTTTCCGCTCCCTGACCTTTGAGTATCGAGTGTAGATCTGTCTTCTCTCCCTTAGAGACTTATGCTGGCTTGCCCTCGGGTATGAATGCGTTTCTGTGAGATATAGGGAGGCCACTTTTATACAGCTTTTAAATGGCATTCCCTGCGCACGCTGAAATAGATCCCTTCGGCACGGTCGCGCACTCTATTCGGACAGCACAGAGCTGCATCGTACAGCCTCTACTTAGTCTGGTGGATAATTCCCTGAGCTGGCGTCCGTGCTGGAGAACACGGGGGCACCAGAAAAGTATAGGGGCCAACTAGGAGGGGAATATGATTTTCTTCTTAAAGGTTGTCACACTGGATTTTGAGCGATTCCTCCGCTACAATGAGTTCACGGAGCAAGTCACTTACGTGAGCCTCGGAGGCGGTAAATGAAATCTTATAAAATATTGTTTCTGTGGCACTGGCACGCGAGATAGCAATAAGGAGCCTTTTGTGTGAAAAAATGCACGACATTTTTCTCCTTTAGGCGGAACAATAAGACACAGAATTGTGCTACTCCACACAAACTGCCTTCTTTTGCTTCTAGTCTGGTTAGAAATACGCTTGTTTGTGCATAATTACTGTTCATGTGTCGCCGTCTGCTGCCCGGGCTGGAATTCCTGAGAAGACCGGTACTCGTGCGCGTATGTATTTTGGCATTGGGTGATATAAAAGGGAGAAAAAGCTGATCAAGTCTCTCCAGATGACATTAGAGATTATTCCGCTTCGGCTAAGGTGTTGAAAATCCCAACAAAACGCCCTCCAATACCCAAAAATCCAGCAGGGAGAACAAAGATTGTTTTCTAATCCAATGACCCGTCTGTGAATTCATGGCTGATGGATGCGTGTTTTGGGTGAAGTATGCTATACTCAGGAAAGCACACTTAATATCTTAATAATGTATTGTGCCATGACAAAAGATTATCCTTAGAATATCCGAAAATGTATAAGTGAATGAATTAGAAATGTGAAAGCAAGCTTTGATATGATAGCCTTTATGCCTAAGATGATAACAAACTGGTGAAAACTATTGGTGTGTGCTCAGCTTTAAGGTTAGTTCCCATCGATGATGGTAGAACAAACACAGCTTATACTGCTTGCAGACACAGTACTCCAAGCGGTACAGAGCAGACCTCTGCCTAGCTGTGGCAGATATTGGGTGTCCAGAAGGAGTTTTATATTGGTTGTGATAATATCCGTGTCACATGTTGTGGTAAGAATGATCTCTCATGAAGTGCGTTGCAGATATTTTTTGTAATAAAATTCTAGCTTTATGAGTATGATGCTGGATTTTTAGATGATATTGTATCTTAGATTGGTTTATTGTGAGGATAAAGAATAGAATTTCAATTACTACACTGTCAAGATATAATGATATTATTTGGAAAAACTGGTTGGTAACAATGGATATATACTTTAGCGTCACTTCAATTACAATATCATGCTCTCTATACAATCCTAGGTATTTTCTCCATTACACTATCTGCTAATTTTTCTTCTTTAAGGACATGCTGTGAGATGTTGGGCTGGCAGCTTCCAAGCAGGGCCTGCTACCTCAGCTGCCCGGAATTTAAATCCGACCAAATCCCAAAGCACTGGCGCCTCGGTGCCAATCCCGACCCTGTGTCTACCCTAAGCCAAAATTCTCACAGTCTGCGTCTACTCCAACAGGCCTCTGAAAATAAACGCCCAAATGCCACAGCAGACCCCTGCAAACAACAACATGGGATTGCTTGTCAATGTCAGGCACATATTCTCAAATAAAGTGGCCGAGAGGGCATCTCGTGCCACCAAGGACCTTTGCAAAAATACAACCCAAACTCACAGATTCAGCGCGCTGATCCTCTATGGCCTCTTTGTGCAATTTATATTTTATCGCGGCTCTACAAAGTATCCACAAACTGGCTTCAAGAGTAACTAACTTTTGTCATCTTTCGTTCCCGACTGTGTGTGATTCTTAAAACTCGCTTGACTTCTCCTCTACAGCATCTGTCATTTATCATCTTTTCTAAAGCTCTCTCTCGGAATTTCAGCTAAACAATAATTTGAACACATCGTCCATACTCACTGGACGGCCATCACATAGGAAGAGCAAGTCTCTCTGTCATCTAGTGGATTGGGTCTGGTGCGTGTTACCTCAGTTGCCCTATTTCTATTTAAAACTAAAATTATTTGAACCTCGTGAAACCCTTGTTCGCAGACTCACAAGTAGATGCTGGAGGTTACTATGGACAGATTGCTGAGGCCTGTCACAGTTATTAGATATGAAGCAACCGATATAGAATGTATAATTTTGTGCAAAGCAATATTGGAAGAATCGGTAGATGCTATCGGTGGAAAAGAGGAAAGCCAATCGCCAAAAGTAATAACAATCTGTACTCACATGAGGTCAATACCCATAAACCTGTGGAGATTCAAGGCCACCTTATCTGCAGTTTCACGCACAATAATTTTTTCAGAGTCTCGAGGACAAATGCCAAGGTCTGGCACACATCAGATTACATCAGCGGCTTCTATTATTTTATTGATCCTAGAAGGGAATGATGGACTCCAGGTAGACTCCTAGAGTTATAGAGAATGATTTATCGATTGGACCTTATATATTTCCTTAAGTTGTATTGTAATACTTACATTTTGTTTGCACGATTAAAAACTGTCAATTAAAAGCTACAAAATAAACTTTATCAGAGAGAAACATTGATAGATATTTGAGGTTGTATTCATAGGACAAAGAAGCATGGTAGTTGCATGTGTGAGTAGGATAGGTAGTGTACTTACCTGGCAGCTCAACCTGAAACCAAATAAGGCTTTTGCAAGGAGCCTCTATTTTGTTTGGTAATAGTCCAGGGCTCCTTAACTTGGAGGAAATGTAGAGCTATTATTTTTTTGGGTTTAGATAAAACAGTGGGCAGGCAAAACTTACAACTCTGCTGGTGGAAGAATAGCGAATATATACTGATGAGGTAATTCTCTCTCTGAGTTGCATTAGATATCTCTTAGTCTGTCTCTTAGTGTTTCACCAGAGGCGATTTGTGGTAGTCTATGTGGCCTAGGGATAAAACTTTGTTCTAGCCGACCAATAGAATAATGATGGCGCGCGATATAAGAGATTTTATCTCGCTCTTGTGAACTGGACACATAATTTTCCAATATCAAACTATACTAAAGAAGTTAAGAGCGCGATCCTAGTCCTGGCTTGAGTTTAAACGAGGTTTGAGAATTAAGCATTAACTAAACTGAGGCGCACGTCTAATACATCATGTCTATTATTTTTTTAATTCTTGCAGCTCCTCACTTGGATAGGATCTAACCGTAATGAAACAGCTCATTGCGTGGTGTCTTTCAATATCTCTTTGGATCCTCCTTCTCTCTTGACTTCATCCACGTGGTATTTTCAGATTATACGGATGCAATAGGTCAGTCAATAGGCACCTAACCGCAAATGCACTCTATGACTCGGCTCTCACGTTGCGTGTACGCACAAATAATTTAGTTATTAGAAGTGGTGCGAGAGTGACTTCCTCTTTGGAATTTATTGTTCTTCCACTTAAGTATATCTCACAAGAAATTCGCTTCTAATATATCACTATATAGTAGGTTGTAGATATAGAGTGCTTTCGTTGACCTTCGTGCTTGTACTACTTCGACAAACTGAACTCTCATAAGAGGATGCAAATAGGAATGGCCAATGGTGTGAGTGTTGATTTTCCTCTTCCTTCTATAGTAACTCAGAGAAAGTCTGTGTCTCCTGTGAAGAGGTTGTCAAGTGGACAATTTATCTGGAGTCTTCCCCTTAGCATCTCATCCCTGGGTCACGAACAAGCAAAAGAAGGATATCCACAGCTTCCTTCGATGTGGATATCGGGATGGTCTGCCTTAGAGGCAGTGAGTGCCTCAGGCACATGCTCAACTTGTGAGCGCAGCACAGGAGGGATATTTGCAAATCCAGGTATCGGTTCCAGAGTGGATTCCCAGACTGAAGCTCCAAAAAGGTCCAGCTTTACTCATAGGGCGTGAATGGAAGACTCCAGGGCAGGCTGCAGGAAATCCTCACATCCCACTTCTGTCCTGCTTCTTTCTGAGCCAGGGAGACGTGTTGTGTGGCTTCATCTGCTTTTGATTGACGTGCAGTTAGCACTTTGTGAGGCGATAGCGAGAAAAGTGCGTGTGTATATTACAAGGGAAATATTTGCTACAGATGACGATTTTAGGAAGTTCGGATTTCCTGTGGGTACAAAAGACAGAATGTCAGAGCAACAGAATGAGAGTGGAGACAGAGACCACTCAAGTGTACTGTACCAAGACGAGACAAATTTTCTGGGTTGTATTTGATTGATTCATCTAAATAAGATAAGAATAAAGGGAGTGATTGCTTTGGGAGGGAGACATGTCCTCGAGTAAGAAGCCCAAGTGGAAGGATCCCAGTCGTTTGGATATGAACACATGGGATAGCATCAACTGAGAAATTCCCAAGATGTTTGGTACTGCCTCGCGCTGTGAGGAGGACTTGAGCGCACAGGGCCCACTCAGGCAAGCTCCCAGTGTTGTTCGGAAAGTGAGCACATCAGAGCCCATGAAGCTCCCCAATAGCTCTCTGGAATGTCGGATGGAGCGCCCATGCATAAGGTCCCAAGAGATTTGAGATCTACTGTGATGCGTCCAGGAATAGAGCAAAAACACGAATATTCGCCAAACTTTGCATGATTCCAAGAGTTTGGGAGAAGTCACTTCACTCGGTACGCCTCATCTCGAAGGGGACGCTCCCTAAGTCGTCTCGAGAAGTGTAGGTGACCCGCTGGAGCACCTCAATGGAAGCCTTCCCTGTGTGGCCTTGGAGATGAGAGACACTACTATAAGTGAGCCATATGAATGCTCCTCGATATGTATGGTCACTGAAAGCACTCAATATACTCTCTGAAGCTCAAATGTTACTGGAACTGAAGGCATCCATGCGCATAGTGAGTCCCCTCGAAGCTCCCCAGTGTCTGTGTAGCAGCGGTGCTGGAGCCCATTGTCAAAGCTCAGCAGTTGGGGTCTGGATGTAAGCTAGCACAGAGCCCAGATGTGGAAAAAGCTCCCAATGTTTGGGAACATTAGCTGAAGTTAAACCTTCTCCTGGACTCACACTCGGAACCTCTTGCTATAGTTCACCGTTCCATGAGAGATGAGACTCTGCAGAAGTAATCATACAGTTACCCGTAGATACAATCCCTCAATCCCAGCTCTTTCAAATTCCACTCAGTGCAACGTTCGTCATGAGGCAGGTACAATATATATGGAGTCTCCAGTCTTCATGTCTCCACTAGTCAGTATAATCCTTGAGAGATTATTGCGATAGCACTACGAGTGTCATTGTCTCTCTCCGCCTTTTCTGGTCCTGACCTCTGAGAGGCTCACTGAAAGCCTCACGCAGCTTATAGCTGGTTTTCTGCCTTATGTCTCACAATGATTTACTTCTTTAATACTTGCGAGTCTCTTAGGTCTGTTGATTCCAAGCAATCTAGCTAAACGTGCACCAAGACACTAGTGATAGGTTGGGCACACGCAGTTGAGGCTTGCTCCAACTGTTCCACTACGTGTGGTCTATGTGTTGCACTGCAAAGCTAGCTGACTTATTATCCTCCACATCTCTCGTGCAACGCTGGAGCTCTGCTGATGGAAACAGAGATATGAGAGCGTAGTATTGGCTAGATGACCAAATGCCCAGCTAAGCACGACAAGTTAGAGGGTGAGTATGAGCGACACGCGACGGTGTTCCTAGAGCTTAGCGAGAGCGCGATCATAGCCTGACCACCAGCTGCTCTTCTCATGGATCTCAATTCATCAGAGGGATCGCTTGTGACACTCTCCAAGTCCACCCCCAACAAGTGGGTGCGGTCTTCCTCTCTTCAGATCTGTGATTGAGGATAGCTTTACATTCCAGGCATATGGTGCTAGGTAGAGATAGTAGTGTCGTCAGGTAGAATATAGTATTATTGTAACACTGTGTTGTGTGAGATAATACTGATATATTAAAGGGAGTGATGCAATAACGCTGGAGTGAGTTAAACTGATTTATCAGCGTGAAAGAAGTGAAGAAACAGAAAGGTCACATTCGATGATTGATGCTAAGGGATACTTCATTCAGTTGATGCAGATTGAGACTGTAAATGAAAAGCATTCTTCTTGTCTGGACTAATTCCCCTGAGGAGAGGGAGTCCCCAAGCAGCTTGCACAGTCCTTTAGGCTGGGTTTGCTGCAAATCCAACCAGTGCTGGCCCAGTGCTCACAGTCAGCTTTCTGGGCGCAGCTTTCAAACTGGGGTTCTTGGAGACTTGAAGCGACAAGCGTCCACAGCTCATGTCTTGTGCATGGGTTGCTAAAAAAATCCATCTTTATTCGTGGAAATGTCGTCTATTGACTGCAGGAAAATCACAACTCACCTTTCTGGCCAGAGTCAGGTCTTTCAATAGGGTCCTCATGCTCTCCCCTGGACCATTTCATAGATGGGGCGGAAGAGAAGATAAAGCGCCAGAGTTATTGTTGGATCCCAGTCTTTCTCAGCCAAAGAGCCTTTCAGCTCCATGATGTACGCACAGCCTGCCCCTGAATAGATGTCCTTTCGCGCGCTCGCCACGTCTCGGCGCAGGGCACCCTGGCGCATGACAACCCTGAAGTAAATCTTGCTTCCCAGCCCTGAGAAGCAGTTTGGCTTCCGCAAGTGTGTGAAAGCCCTAAGGCCCTGCACACGAGCCAAATTAAATCCGATGAGCTCGATTAAGTCATGCCTTTTAGCAGAGGCATGCGTGCAACACAAAGTCCACACTACGAACGTGATCGGTCAAACGTCCTAGCATGGTCGGGCTTCACGCGGCGCGCTTCCTACGTTAGCCGTCCACGCAAGCACTTCTTGTCACGGCAAAAGGCAAGCCAAGGGCTTGCTGGACTTGAGCTTTACCACATTGTCAGATGGCTTTAGGAGAAAGACAGCTGGTCATTCTGACGAGGAACTGAGGTTGGGGGCAAGCTGCAGAGGCAGCCAGCGGGGCCGGGGGGGGATGTGTCAGGAATGACGCGTGGAAAGGTTCTCATCTCGCGTGAAACCGCTCGAACGAAAGTATGCTGGCCACTTACATCGCAGGGGAGGTGAATTCCAGAGTGGAAATCCTCCTTTTCCCATGGCTGACAACAGAATAAATCTTCAGCTTGTAGGTGCAATCAGGAAAATGCAGCCCCCAAAGGTTGTTTACTCCTTTCCCAGCAAGGGTATAGGACAGAAGGCCTAGCGTGCTGTTCCATCCCGTTTTCCACGGGCAGTTACCCTCGCTGGCGCTTGACATTTCCTTGGTGCTCAGGGAATTCCTCTCGGGGTTGACATCCAAACATTCAGACAAAGGACAAACTGTTCTCTTCTTCGGGGAGTAGGAGGCAAGATCTGGCTGCCATGACTTCTGGGCACAGCCACGGGGATTTGCTGTGCTGCGAAGGGTGAACTCGACTGCAGGCATTAAAAAAATAATGAAAACTATTAAAAAACAAACGTGGAGAGCAGAGATTTCAGGAAGTATTGGATTATCCGTCACCATTCCAAATCCTTCATCCCCCTGGGTTATCCCAGGGCAAACGGAGAAACACCCAGAACAACCTTATTCCAGATAAAGATAAGCTTTAATCAAGGCTGACTGAGGAAAGCCAGGGCTTGGCAGGTTTTCCAGGCCCTCATCCCTGCGAGGAAGAAGGGAAGGCAAAGCTTTGGCTCTGTTTCCAAGGTATGAGGGAAGTAAATACTAAACAAGGATCAAACTCTTGACTTCTGAAGCGGTTAATGAACACTTAACTTTGCCCTGGTGTTCTTGGCAAGGTTCTAAAGCCAGCAGTGCTGTTTATCTGCAGGTGAGGGCTACAGAGCTCCCTGGCACAAGGCTGCAGTGCCAGTGCTGGAGCAGCCAGAGGTCAGCTCCCATCACCGCTGCAGCTTAGAAAACAGTGGGCCCTCAGGCCTGGGGCTACTTTATCAGCTCTTTATCTGCAGCAGTTGATTGGTATTTACTAGTAGATGTATAGGCCTGTTGTATTGAGCAACTTAATACCCGTGCACTGCCTGAGGGAGCACCTATCCCTCCCAGTAACGGGCAACGAAATACTCAGCGAGTGAGGCCTGTCTCCTGACGCCCCAAGCTGTGGTCCTCTCAAGGTCCCTCACATAGATTTGGGTGAGGGATTGGTGGGATGGGGTGGAACAGGCACCCTGTGGGGTTTGAGGATCTCTTGGAGCTCTCTGTGAGCTTTCTTGGCCCTTGGGGCTGGAAGGTGCTCCCTCAGGAGTGCACGGGTATAAAGTGCTGTACAAACAGGTTCAAAGTAAATACAATCAACTGCTGCAGATAAAGAGCTGATAAAGTGCCCAGGCCTGGGCCCACGTGTGCTGCAGCGTGATGGGAGCTGACCCTGCTGCCCAGCACTGGCACTGCAGCCTGTGCCAGGGAGCTCTGTGCCTTCACCTGCAGATAACAGCACTGCTGGCTTAGGATGGAACTTGCAAACACACCAGGGAAAGTTCAAGTGGTTCATTAACCTCTTAGAGCAAGAGATTATTGATCCTTGTTTATTTACTTCCTCATACTTGGAAACAGAGCCAAGCTTTGCCTTCCCTTCTTTCGCAGGAGAGAGGCATGGAAACACTTGCCAAGCCTGGCTTAGGCAGCTTGATTAAAGCTTTTCTTTATCTGAGGAAAAGTGTCTGGGTGTGTTTTCCTGCCCTGGATAACCCAGGGGGATGAAGGATTGGGAATGGGACGGATAATCCAATACTCCTGAAATCTTGGCTCTCCGTTGTTTTTAATATTTTTCATTATTTTTTTAATGCTGCAGTCGTTCACCCTTCGCAGCGACAGCAAATCCCGGCTGTGCCAGAAGTCATGCAGCAGATCTGCTGCTCCTACTCCCCCCAAGAGAAGGAACAGTTGTCCTTTGGTCTGAAATGTTGGATGTCAACACGAAGGAATCCTGAGCACCAAGGAAATCAAGCGCCAGGAGGTAACTGCCCGTGGAAACGGGATGGGAAACAGCAGCTGAGGCCTTCTGTCCTTCCCTTGCTGGGAAAGGAGTACAACCTTTGGGGGGCTGCATCTTCTGTGCACCTACAGCTAAGATTTATGTCTGTGTCAGCCATGGGAAAAGAGGATTCCACTCTGGAATTCACTCCCCTGTGTGACCCTTCGGAGATGCCAAACTTTCCACGGCATTCCGAAATCCAGCCCGGCCCCGCTGGCTGCTCTGCAGCTGCCCAACCTCAGGTTCCTCGCAGAACCAGCTGTCTTTCTCCTAAAGCTCCTGACAATTGGTTGGAAGCCAAAGCAGCAGGCCTTGGCTTGCCTTTTTTCCTGGACAAATCTTCTGGAGACGGCACAGGAGCCGCCGAAGCCGCCTGGGATTTGACCTCTGCGGTTTCGGGGGTTTTGTGTTTTGCAGCCTTGCCTGGCTAAAAGCAGTGATTTAAAGGGCTCTGGTATTTAATTTGGCTCGTGCAGGGGCCATCAGGGCTTTCACACACTTGGAAGCAAGAGCTGCTTTCTCAGGGCTGGGAAAGCAGATTTACTCAGGGTTGTCATGCCCAGGTGCCCCCGAGGGACTGGGGTGGCCAAAGGCCTATTCAGGGCAGGCTGTACATCTGGGAGCTGAAAGGCTCTTGCTGAGAAAGACTGGGATTCAAAATAACTCTGGGTGCTTTATCCTTCCTTCCAGGCCATCTATGAAATGTCCAGGGGAGAGCAGGACCTGATTGAAGACCTGAAGCTGGCCAGAAAGGTGAGTGGGATTTTTCCTGCAGTCAGTGACGACATTCCAGGGAATAAAGAGGATTTTTTGCACTGCAAACATGACGTGGGAGCTTTGTCAGCCCCAGAACCCCAGTTTGAAAGCTGGCCAGAAAGCTGCCGTGAGCACTGGGCCAGCACTGGTGTGATTGCAGCAAACCCAGCCATAAAAGGACTGTGCAGAGCTGCTTGGGGACTCCCTCTCCCAGCTGGGAATAGTCCAAGACAGGAAAATGCTTTTCATTTAAGTCCTTCATACTTCACACTGAATGAATATTCTAGCATCAAATCAGTGTTACTCTTTCTGTTGTCTTCACTTCTTTCACCTGATAAATCAGTTTAAATCATCAGCTTTGAGGCAACATTTAAATCAGTTTAAATCATCAGCTTTGAGGAACATTTGAAATATATTTATTTGACAGGCCTACCACGACCCCATGCTGAAGTCTCCATCATGTCTGAGGAGGAACTCACCCACATTTTTTTGGGACTTTGGATTCCTACATTCCTCATGCATGAAGGTAAGAGCAGCTGGTGGTTTTGTGCTCGCTAGGGTTTAACCTCTCTGCTTTCTCCTGTTACTCGTTAGGGCATTGGTGAATTCCTCTTTCCTGTTTCCATTCCAGACTTACTGGCAAGTTTGGGAGAAGCAACAAAACCAGATGGAACAGTGGAGGACAGATTGGGCCCATCCTTGTGAAGTGGGTGAGTTCAGGACTTGGAATCAACAGCTAAAACTGAGTTTAGAGAACATTTAAAGGGCAGAAACCTGCAAAGCTCTGGGGCTCCAGTGGCCCTCAGGCAAGACTGGAAGGGAAATCCTGGCAGTGCTGAAAACAATGGGATTTCTATGCTGGAATTGGCCCAAATTTCACCCCAGAGACTTGGAATGATTTGCTGATATTAAGGGTTGAAATGTCTGTGTCTCCTGGACTCTTTGTCCCAGTGTGATTCCAGAAAATGTTATCTCTGCTGATCCCAAACATTGGGAGCTTTTTGGGCTCTGGTGTGCTCATCCAGACATTGGGAGCTTCATGGGCTCTGTGTGCTCATCCAGACATTGGGAGGCTCAGGGCCTCCATCTGTCATCCCGACATTGGGAGCTTCATGGGCTCATGTGTGCTCATCATCCTCACAGGATGCCACACTTCGGGGAGCTTTCATGGGCTCCATGTGCTCCATCCAACACACTTGGAGCTTTTTTGGCTCCATATGGCTCATACCAAACATTGGGAGCTTCATGGGCTTTATGTGCTCATACCAAACATTGAGAGCTTCATGGCTTCCATCTGTCATCCAGATATTGGGAGCTTCATGGGCTTCCCATGTGCTCATCCAGACATTGGGAGCTTCATGGGGCTCTGTGTGCTCATCCAGACATTGGGAGCTTCATGGGCTTCCAATTGCTCCAATCCAAACATTGGGAGCTTCATAGGCCTCTGTGTGCTATGCCAGACATTTGAGCTTCATGGGCTCTGTGTGCCCTCATCCAGTTAACATTTTGAGAGCTTCATGGGCTCTGGTGTGCTCATCAGAATTTGGGAGCTTTTTGGGCTCTGTGTGCTCACCAAACATGGGAGTCTTCATGGGCTCTGTGTGCTCACAAAAACATTGGGAGCTTCATGGGGCTCTGTGTGCTTCATACAAGACATTTGGAGCTTCAATGGGCTCTGTGTGCTCATCCAGAACATTGGGAGCTTCATGGCTCTGTGTGGCTCATCCAGACATTGGGAGCTTCATGGGCTCTTGTGTGCTCATCCAAACACTGGGAGCTTTTTTTGGGCTCCATATGGCTTCATCCCCAAACATTGGGAGCTTCATGGGCTTTATGTGGCTCATCCAAACATTGAGAGCTTTCATGGGCTCCATCTGTCATCCAGTATATTGGGAAGCTTCATGGGCTCCATGTGCTCATGCCAGACATTGGGGAGCTTCCATGGGCTCTGTGTGGCTCATCCAGACATTTTGGAGCTTTTTGGGCTCTGTGTGCTCATCAAACATTGGGAGCTTTCATGGCTCCCTGTGTGCTCATCCAGAACTGGAGCTTCATGGGCTCCCGTGCTCTTGCTCATCGCAGACATTTGTGGAGCTTCATACCGTTGAGCACTGTGTGCTCATCTCAGACATTGGAGCTTCATGGCCTCTGTGTGCTCATCCAGTAACATGGAGCTTCATGGGCTCCACGTGCTCATCCAGACACTTGGGAGCTTCATGGGCTCCTGTGTGCTCATCCAGACATTTTGGAGCTTCATATGGCTCTGTGTGCTCATCCAAACATTGGGAGCTTCATGGGCTCCATGTGCTCATCCAACACTTGGAGCTTCATGGGTCTGTTAGCTCATCCAGACTTGGGAGCTTCATGGGCTCGGTGCTTCATCCAAACATTGGAGCTTCATGGGCTGTGTGCTCATCCTCCTCACAGGATCCAAAACTGGAGCTTCATGGGCTCCATGTGTTCATCCAAACATGAGAGCTTCTGGCTTTTGTGTGCTCATCCTCCTGCACAGAACTCAAACACTGGGAGCTTCATGGGCTCTATGTGCTCATTCTCCTCCCAAAGTCCTCCCTTATCTTTTTATTGGGAAAAAATACCCCAGGAGTGCTGTAGAAGCCCTGAGTTTGCCATGTGATGACATCTGCTTTTCCACGGGAATCTGACTCCTAAATCTCCTCTGTTCCCTGTAGTTACCCGACTCCATGCCTACAAAGGCTACTGCAGCAACCAGCTGGCAGCCAAAGCGCTCCTGGATCAGAAGAAGCAGGACAGGAGGGTGCAGGAATTTCTGCAGCGCTGCCTGGAGTCTCCCTTCAGCCGCAAGCTGGACCTTTGGAGCTTCCTGGACATCCCTCGGAGCCGCCTGGTAAATACCCCGCCTTCATTCCTCTGCATGAAGGTAAGAGCAGCTGGGTGGTTTGTGCTCGCTAGGGTTTAACCTCTCTGCTTTCTCCTGTTACTCGTTAGGGCATTGGTGCAATTCCTCTTTCTCTGTTTCCATTCCAGACTTACTGGCAAGTTTGGGAGAAGCAACAAAACCAGATGGAACAGTGGAGCAGATTGGGCCCATCCTTGTGAAGTGGGTGAGTTCAGGACTTGGAATCAACAGGCTAAAACTGAGTTTAGAGAACATTTAAAGGCAGAACCTGCAAAGCTCTGGGGCTTCAGTGGCCCTCAGGGCAAGACTGGAAGGGAAATCCTGGCAGTGCTGAAAACAATGGGATTCTAATGGCTGGAATTGGCCCAAATTTCACCCCAGAGACTTGGAATGATTTGCTGATTTAGGGTTGAAATGTCTGTGTCTCCTGGACTCTTTGTCCCAGTGTGATTCCAGAAATGTTATCTCTGCTGATCCCAAACATTGGGAGCTTCATGGGCTCTGTGTGCTCATCCAGACACTGGGAGCTTCATGGGCTCCACGTGCTCATCCAGACACTGGGAGCTTCATGGGCTCCACGTGCTCATCCAGACATTTGGAGCTTCATAGGCTCTGTGTGCTCATCCAGACATTGGGAGCTTCATGGGCTCCATGTGCTCATCCAGACACTGGGAGCTTCATGGGGCTCCACGTACTCATCCAGACGTTGGGAGCTTCATGGGCTCCGTGTGCTCATCCAAACATTTGGAGCTTCATGGGATCTGTGTGCTCATCCTCCTCACAGGATCCAAACTTTGGGAGCTTCATGGGCTCCATCTGTCATCCAAACATTGGGAGCTTCATGGGCTCTGTGTGCTCATCCAAACACTGGGAGCTTCATGGGCCCTGTGTGCTCATCCTCCTCACAGGATCCAAACACTGGGATCTTCATGGGCTCCATGTGTTCATCCAAACACTGGGAGCTTCATGGGCTCTATGTGCTCATTCTCCTCCCAAGATCCTCCCTTATCTTTTTATTGGGAAAAATACCCCAGGGAGTGCTGTAGAAGTCCCTGAGTTTGCCATGTGATGACATCTGCTTTTCCCACAGGGAATCTGACTCCTAAATCTCCTCTGTTCCCTGTAGTTACCCCGACTCCARGCCTACAAAGGCTACTGCAGCAACCAGCTGGCAGCCAAAGCGCTCCTGGATCAGAAGAAGCAGGACAGGAGGGTGCAGGATTTCCTGCAGCGCTGCCTGGAGTCTCCCTTCAGCCGCAAGCTGGACCTTTGGAGCTTCCTGGACATCCCTCGGAGCCGCCTGGTGAAATACCCCCTGCTCCTCAAGGAGATCCTGAGGCACACTCCCAAAGACCATCCCGATATCCACATCCTGGAGGAAGCCGTGAGTGATCCTGTTTTGCTTGTTCTGACCCAGGGATGAGATGTGGGAGCTCCAGAAATGTCCCTTAAACCCTCAGGGACACAGATCTGTGACAGGGAAAGGGAGGGATCAGTCCATGTGGATTGCATCCTCTGGAGTTGTGAAGGAGACAAGCAGAGGTCACACAGGGAAGCACTTAATCCCTCTTAATGATTTGTTTGGGTTTTTAGATATCCATAATCCAAGGAGTCCTCTCTGACATCAACCTGAAGAAGGGCGAGTCTGAGTGCCAGTACTACATTGACAAGCTGGAATACCTGGATGAGAAGCAGAAGGATCCAAGGATTGAAGGCAGCAAAGCTTTACTGTGCCACGGGGAGCTGAAGAATAAAAATGGACATGTAAGTCCCTCYGTTTTAGTAATTAATTCTCAAACCTCGTTTAAACTCAGAGCAGGACTAGGAGCCTTCTATCCTTAGGGATAGTTTGGATATTGGATAAAAGAGCAGAGGAAAATCTCTTAATTGTCAGCCTCATTTCAGGGCGTAAYGGAAAGTTTCCTGCTGACAGCTCCACAATTGCCTTTGGGAAGCTGGAAAATCATTAGCACAGAGTGCCCACAGAAAGTGCTCTCCATCCAGAGGGATTTCCTGCCACTGTTTACTTCCCAGTAATGCTCTGACATTCCCCATTAGGAGCCCTGGCTCTTCCAAACAAAAGGGCTCCTGCAAAAGCCTGTTTGGTTTGGGCTGGGCTGCCTGGAGTTTATCTCCCACRCACTGCACTCCGGGCTTTGCTGCCTTTTGTCCTGATTTCAACCTCAAATCTTCTCATGTTTTCTCTCTGGATTGAGTTTTTTTTGTTGTTTAATTGGCTGTTTTACTCGTGCACACGAGGCWTTCCATGCACACAGGAAAGATAGGGCCCCTAATCATCCTATCCCYGGCACCTGGGAATCATCATTCCCTTTCTAGGGATCAATAAAATAATAAAGCCGCTGATGTAATCCTGGTGTGTGCCAGACCTTGGCATTGTCACCGGAGACTCTGAAAATTATTGTGGGTGAAACTGCAGATAAGGTGYCCTTGAATCCCACAGGATGAGTGACCTCATGGAGTACAGAGTGAATACTGGGATGTTTTCCCTTCCAGAAGCTCTACGTCTTCCTCTTCCAAGAAATCCTGGTGCTGACGCGGCCGGTGACCCGCAACGAGCGCCAGGCGTTCCAGGTGTACCGCCAGCCCATCCCTGTGCAGGAGCTGCTCCTGGAGGACCTCCAYGATGGAGATGTCAAAATGGGAGGCTCCTTCCGAGGAGCTTTTGGAAATTCTGATTAAAGTACGATCTGTAGGATGTCAGGGCATAGGACAGACAGAGACGAGAATCTCTGAAGCCAGTGTTGTGAAACTGGTGGGGTTTATTGCACAGGCCTGGGTGCAGGCCTTGGATTTTGGTTTATTGCAAAGGCCCTGGTGCAGGCCCTGCTGGGATTTGGTGTTTATTGCACAGGGCCTGGGTGCAGGGACCTGCTTGGATTTGGGTTTATTGCAGCAGGCCTGGGTGCAGGGACTGCTGGACTGCCAGCCACAGCTCAGAGCAGCCCCGAGAGAAGAGAGGGGGAGAGAGGATGAGAGGGTGAGAGAGCAGAATGTGTAAGAGAGCAAGGTTTCCATTAACAGTACAATAAAATCTTCTTCTGTGTTGAATATTCTGATTCTCACTAACCAATCATAGTACAATACACAAATACCTACAGCATTTACCATACGCCTATAAGAATCATTACACTACCATCCTGTGTTACATTTTTAAACCCTAAAAACTCCTCTTTGGCCCCTTCTGCCAAGCTGGCAGGGTCTGCTCTGACCCTTGAGCTGTCTGCAAGCAGAGGTGTTGTTCCATCACAGGGATTACCTTCAGCGGCCACACCATTGTTTTCCAGTTGTTCAGTAACTAGGGATCTCCAAGCTTGCTTTCATTTCAATCTCACTTACAGTTTCTATATTCTCAAAATCTTTTGCCAGCCAATCATATTTATAAGGCTTTCCTGTTTCATCTTCCCCAACACGGATCCAGTCACCATGAATTCACAGCTGGGTCTTGGATTAGAAAACATCTTTGTCTCCCTGCTGGATTTTTGGGATTGGAGGGGTTTGTTGGGATTTCAAACCTACCAATGGAATCTCTAAATGTCATCTGGGAGCTGATTGCTTTTCCCTTTATCCCCAGCCCAAAACATCTTCCGAGTCCGTTTCCAGGATCCCAGCCGGGCCAGTCCACACGCTGCATGCCAACGACGTCTCTCACAAGCAGCAGTGGGTGAACTGCATCCGCAGACGCCATCGCCCCATTCCAGAGGAACATTCCCGCCCCCGAGCTCACGGAGCTGCCCGGATGCAGCGAGGAGTCCGAGGAGAACAACCCCTCTGTTCCCAACATCCCGGCCCAGCAGCGCCAGTCGGAATATCCCAGATGGAGCTGGACGAGAGCGCGCCGATGTGCGCGTCCGTGCCGGACTCGGGGAAGCCAAAGGGCTGAAATCCCACAGAACCTCATCCGGACCGAAAATCCAGGGAGAAGCAGCTCAGCGGGAAGCGGAAAGAAACGCTGGTGTAAGAGGCCAAGGAGCCCGGTGGCGCCCTGGGGAAAACTGTTAATTTATAAATAATTCCGTGTACATTTTGTACCGAGCGCCTTCGGAGCGCCCCGCGGATCAGATCCTGGTTTCTGTTGGAATGGCAGCTACTGGTGTGCATTACTGTTGAACTGGGTCTTTTTTGCACTTGGAACCCATGAGGGCTTCCAAACCCTCGTGCACATCTGAAGAGCAAATTTGGCTCCTGGAATTTTTCCACAGCCGTGTAGAGGGTGGAAAATAAAGGGAATTTTGAGGTAGAGGATGGAAAATAAAGTGGATTGTTGGCAGCACAGGGTTTTGATCAACACTGCAAAAAGTCCTTTTAAAGGACTCAGCACCTGAAGTCACTCTGTGTGTGGTATGGTAATTCCTGCAAATTTGCCTGTTCCAAAAGAAAATCCTACAAAAACAGACCCCAGTTCAACAGGTTTCAATTCACCTACTGGAATCTTTGATCTCTGTGTGTCCTTTGTACATTCCTCTGTCTCACTCTTGTATCCTGCCACTATTTAATTTTTTATTAGTTTGGTTTGAGTTTGTGGGGTTGGATTTTGGGTGGTTGGTTGTTTTTTTTTGTTCCTTTGATTGTTTTTTTTATTTTTGTATTTTGTTGCTCAGACTTGGCATTTCCTTTCCAGTACTTGATCCTTCGTGCTCCGAGGGTGATGTCCCAACTGTCCCTGACATCACCCGGAGCAATCCACGGCTGGGGAGACACTACTGAAAGAGAACTGCTTACTCTAGGGTGTAGGAAGGTTGTAGGCACGTTGGAAAAGGGTTTGGGAGCAAGTGAGTAGAGGGGTAGCGGAGTGAAGGTAGATTCCGTGTTTTTGTTGCCTTTTGGAAATGAAACACTTCCCACCGGGAAGCAGGACTTGGAGGCAACCAAGGGGATTCTTGCATGTGGTAGAAAGTTGAGGAAGAGAAGAGTTGGAGCTGTGAGGAGAGGAGGAGGAGTGTTGTAAATATCAGGTGGGCAGCACTTGCATCTTCTAGCACTCCAAAGATCCAGGGAAAATTCCAAGGAAACCCAGCTTGGGAATGGCGCTTGCCAGAGATGTTCGCGGGAAGCAAAAAGCAGTGACAGCTCTGAGCCAGCACAAAATCCAGGATGGGGACTGACCTTCAATCCTGTGACCCACAATCCAGGACTGGATCCTGCAGTCCCTGTCACCTGAGATCCAGACTGGAGCCACATCCCAAAATCCAGGTTTGGGGAGCGGTGACTCCACATCCAAGGATTGTCAGTGCCTGTCCCGTGTCCGGCTGGGAGCTCTGGGAATGGGCAGAGGGTGTACATAGACACAGTGTGTGGTTCTCTGTAAATGTTGTACAGTTTCCAGTGCCAAGTTCCATTAAATTCCTGACAGCCTCTCCTGCCTCTTCTGAGTCCTGCCTGGGAGGGAGGGCTGTGTCCGTGCTCGGGAGCTGGCTCAGGGTAAGGATGGATCTCTCCAAGGAACCCCTGTCCTACCATGATTCTCCATGTCCAGGCAGGACAAGCTGGAATTTTACAGCTCCATGTCCTGTTCTGTGTCCAGGCAGGGCAGGAGCACAGCAGCTGAGTTCATGGACTCTGCTCCCAGAAAAGGGAGCACTGGGATTCCACCCCCATCAGCAGGAGGGTCCTCATTTAGTAAATGTGAAATCCTTGGGAAGGGGATCCTGCTGGGCTGATCCCAAGGAAGCTTGCAGGGAGTTGTTGTACCAGGATAAACCCATCCAGTTTTCCCAATTTTCCCAAAAAAACCTCCAGCCTGACCTTGTATGGGGTATCCAGACTCTCCAGGAGAGCAATCCCAGCTCCAGGCTGGCCCTGGCCCCTGGGAGGGAAGGAGCAGCTCGGTTTTAGGGACAGGATTTTCACATTTACAGATGGGATCCATGGGATGGGAGATGATGGATGCCAGGATCCCTCCCAGGGTGAGGGATCCCGGCCCCAGGCTGGCCCCACTCCCCCAGGAGGGAAGGAGCAGCTCGGGTTTAGGGACAGGATTCACAGCTGAGCCCTGACCTCTGAGGCTGATCTGATCCAGAGGGAATTCAGCCCTTCCCAAAGCAGGGAGAAGCTGCGATAATGGCTCCTCCTGCAAAAAAGCAGCAGTGAGCTGCTGGAGCACGGGGAGAGGAAATCCCAGGACTGTCTGCTGGGCTGGATCTGTGTCTCCTCATCCTGCAGCCGACAGCAAATCAGCCAGAACTCCTTAATTCCCTTTGGAAGTAATTCCCTTCAAATAATTCCCCACAACTCCTGCTGGTTCCCCTCCCTGCTCTGTCCCTCCTGCAGGAATGTGCGGCCGGCTCAGCCCTCCCTTCTCCAGACTAAACAAGCCCTGCTCCCCTGGATTCCTCCCATGGAATTCCACGGGATCCCGGCTCTCTCCGTGCCTCTGCTGAGCCAAGACCCCCCATCCCATGGGTGTGGAGCCCCGGGATACAGCAGGATGAAGTTCCCGAGGGCAGAGGCGAGCCTGTGGTGCCATCCCTGTGCCGGGAAGGGGCCGGGGCCGGGGCCGTGCCCAGGGATGTGGCGCCTCCGCCCTGGGTAAGCAGCTCCCGGAACCGTGTTTGCCCTCGGGATCCGCCCAGCTCCGCAGCGCGGCCCACGCCCCCGGGGTTCCCAGGTGGGACCTTCCCGGAGCCGGGGTCAGAGCCGGGGTCACTGTGGGGTGGAGTCCCCTCCGAGAGTTCCCACATCCCAGTCCCAGCCTCTTCTCCATGGGGACATCGGGGACCAGGGTCCCTTCTCTCCAGCTTTAGGAGCTGCCCTTGGATTTGGGAGCTCCACGGAAGCAAAGTCTAAAACAAACCACAAACCACCAAATCCCAAATTTGACTCCAACAGCCCCGAGACCCTCACAGCCGTTCTGGGATCAATCCCGAGCCCACCCTCTCCAAAATCCCATTTTCCACACTAAACCTCGGCATAGCTTTTGCTGGGATTTGTGGAGGTTCCTCCCCGTCCCCACAGCCGCTCCTGGGATCAGTCTGGGCTCGTGCAGGGACAGGAGGGCCCCACGGAGCTTTCCCTGTCGGAGCCGCTTCCCTCCCCGCCTCCCAACTTTCTCTTTTTCCATGAATTCATCCCCCTCCCACCCCCCGCCGTGTCTGCAGCTGCAAACCCAGACACATCTGTGCACATCTGGGCTGGCGCTGGCAGCCGAGCGCCTCGGCAGAATCCAGCTGGAAGCTTTTCACCTCCTGCACTGGGGGAATTTTCCCCCCATTCCCTGGATGAGGCCCCTCAAAGCCAGACACCAAGCCTGGAAAGCTCCGTGTGAGGGTTTGGCGGGGCTCTCCTTCATCAAAGCTCCAACTTTTCCAGCTCCAGGTGGAGACATCCCGGGAAATTCAGCTGCCAAAATCCCGGCAGTGGCGGCGGCTGCGTGCTCCCCGTCCCACCATGGTGGTCTCCCCTTCCCTGTCCGACCCCACAGCCCACCCCGGATGCTGTAATTGGGCCATAAATCCTGGGGTTTTATGGGCCAGCAGGAAGTTTTATTGGGATCGTTATCCTGATAAATGAGGCACGCTTAAAGCACAGACAAACTCCAGGGCTGGCTTTGACCTTCTCCAGAAAACTGATGTAAGGATGGGATGGGATCCATGGGATGGGATGGGATCCATGGGATGGGATCCATGGGATGGGACAGGACATGGTGAGTGCTGGCAGTGGGTGCTGGTCACAAGGATGTAAAGGAATGGGATGGGATGAGAGGTGATAGGTGCTGGTCACGGGAATGGAATGGGATGAGATGGAATGGGATGGGATGAGAGGTGATGGGTGTTGGTCATGGAGAGGTCATGGGGAGATGATGGATGCTGGTCATGGGGATGGGATCCATGGGATGGGATGGGATGGGATGGGAAGATGGATACCAGCAATGGGTGCTGGTCGATGGGATGGGAGATGGTGAGTGTTGGAAACGGGTGTTGGTCAGAGGGATGTAAAGGAATGGAATGGGATGAGAGGAGATGGGAGCTGGTCATGGGAATGGGATGGAATGGGATGATAAGTGATGGTTGTTGGTCATGGGAATGGGATGGGATCCATGGGATGGGATGGGATGGGAGATGATGGATGCTGGCAGTGTGTGCTGGTCATGGGGATGGGATGGCACGGGATCCATGGGATGGGATCCATGGGATGGGATCCATGGGATGGGATCCATGGGATGGGTTCCATGGGGTGGGTTCCATGGGATGGAAGATGATGGTTGCCAGCAATGGGATGCCAGTCACAGGGATTTCATGGGAAGGAAGCAGCAGATTCCAGCTTTGATCCGCACCAAGGGCCACCCCGGACAGCACAACCCCTCCACCCCCAGCCAGGTGACACAGGGACCCCAAATCCCTCCCAGCTGAGCTCCAACCCCTCTGCCACAGTTTGAACCAGCACCTGAACCCTCCCTGGCCTCCAAACCCCGGTGATCTGTCGGGATTTGCTTCTCCCAGGCGGATCCGAGCCAGCTCCGCCTCCCCTGGGCTCTTCCCGCCAGTTTGGAGTGGATCTAATTAAATCTGGAGCAGAGCAGCGAGTGAGGGCAATCAGACAGGTAATTAGGGAGCAGCTCTTGCACAGGAGGAGCTGCCAGGGCCTCCCCTCCCCAAAACCTCTCACCAGACAGGTTCCCAGCACGGCTCCCACAATTCCTCACGGGAATTGCAGCATTCCACATGCCCAGAGCTTTCTCCATGTGAGGTGTTCCCCAGGAGGGCGATCCRCTCCCAGATTTATCCCACCATTCCTCAGGTGTCCCATGGGCTGGGTTTTGCTTTGTGCCCTTCCCTCCAAATCCCACAGCTRYAATTCCTCACTGGGTTAAARTGGGATCAACTGGTGCCYATTTCCCGTAGCTGAGAAAGTCAAATTATCTTCTGCTGTGGGACTGCRGGGTCCAGCAGCRCCTTGATCRGGCTGGGGAAGGTCACTGGGCTGTTGTGGGCACAGAGGAAAGAGGGATGGAATCCATGGATGGATGGATGGAGGGATGGATGGATGGAATCCATGGATGAATGATGGATGGATGGATGGAATCCATGGATGGATGGATGAGATGGAGGAATGGATGGATGGAGGGATGAGATGGAGAAATGGATGGATGGAAGGATTGATGGATGGAATCCATGGATGAATGATGAATTTATGGGATCCACGGATGGATGGATGGGATCCATGGATGGATGGACGGAGAAACACTCCCTCATTTGTCACTGTCCTCTCCTTTACACCCTGAGTAAGAGATGAGTAAACCCAACCTGACAATGGGGAGATCCCTCAGCTCAGCCCTGACTAACAGGGCAGGACCCCACAGCCCTGCCCTGCTCCAGCCCCACGGCACCCCCTGGATCCAGCCCGGAGGAGGCCCCGGAGGTGACTCAGGGCCCCGGCAGCTCCGGCGGGAGCGGCAGCTCCGGCCAGCCGGGATCTGCCAGGACCTGCCCAGGGATCCTCCCTCGGTGCCTTTGATGTGCTGCCAGCACCGCCGGGGGCTGGGGAGACTGGGGGGGGACCCCTCCACCTCCTTTGTACAGCCCCAATCCTCTCCAAAATACCCCTAAAACTGGGGAAACTGCGTGTGTCACCCCCACTGCCACCTGCCCTGAAACCGCAGCCCAGATCCCCAACTGGGGCTTTGCTGGGATCTGAAACGCCACCGTGGGAGCAGCGGGACGAGAGCCAGGGCGGCCCAAGGGCGTTGGGTGACTCTTCTTCCCCAGCTCCCAAACCTCCTGGATCCATTCCCATTCCTGCCTCCTCCTGATGCAGGGAGAGGCCCTGGGAGGGAGGAGGCTCCATCTCCATCTCCTCCTCCTCCTCCTCCTGGCCGCGGCGTGCCGGGGCAGAGCCGCGCGCCGGCGGGGAGCACCATGGCCGAGCGGCTGTCGGAGGAGAAGATCGCGGAATTCAAGGAGGCTTTTTCCCTCTTCGACCGCGACGGCGACGGCTGCATCACCACGCGGGAGCTGGGCACCGTCATGCGCTCGCTGGGCCAGAACCCCACCGAGGCCGAGCTGCAGGACATGGTGGGCGAGGTGGACGCCGACGGCAGCGGCACCATCGACTTCCCCGAGTTCCTGTCGCTGATGGCCAGGAAGATGAGGGACACGGACAGCGAGGAGGAGATCCGGGAGGCGTTCCGGGTCTTTGACAAGGACGGGAACGGCTACATCAGCGCGGCCGAGCTGCGGCACGTCATGACCAACCTGGGTGAGAAGCTGACGGACGAGGAGGTGGACGAGATGATCAAGGAGGCCGACTGCAACAACGACGGGCAGGTCAACTACGAGGAGTTCGTGAGGATGATGACGGAGAAGTGACGGCGCCCGTCGGCCACCTCCGGCTCCATTCCGCAGGTAACTCCCTGGGATGCATTGTCCATGGAAAATCCCCAAATCTTGGGGATTTTTTCCAACCCTCCTTGTCTTGGTGGTTGGAAAAATCGATTTTTGTGGTGCTTTTTTTTTTAATATATATATATAATTTTTCATTCTTTTTTTTTTTTTCCCATAGGGAACAGAGGTTGTGGTGGTTCTCCCCCAGCCCCTCCATCCCCTCCCACCTTCTCCAGGCTGGAAAAATCCTCTTTTATCCCAGTTGGAGCATCACCAACAGCGTCTGCATCAGATGTGGGGTGCAGATGGATTTGGGGTCCCCATGGGATGTCTCGTGTCTGTAGATATTCCAGAGGCCACTGAAAATTCCCTGACATCCCTGAGTCCAATAAAAACGTCCCCCCACATCCTGGTGGCTGCTTCATTCGGCTTCTCCTTGGGATCCCTGCTGAAAATATTCCCTCAAATCGTCCTGGTCAGGCTCAAACCCCTCCTCATCTCCATCCTCTTCCCATTCCATCCCTCTTCCCAAAAGCTGGAAAGGTGCTGGAGACCAGGATGTGGCCATCCCCATCCCAAATCTCATCACTTTGGGATCTATCTCCACCCCCAGGATCTCAGGGGTCCTTTTCCCTCTTCCAGCCTAGGAAAAACTGGATTTATCCCTAATCCCCAACTCGCCGTGACTCAGTTTCCCCACAACGAGAGGGAATCCTGGGATGGGATCATTCCCTCCACAGAGGAATTGGGAGGAAAACTCATTTTAATGGCTCTAATTAATGCACCATCGCTAATGAGCAAACGGGGCCGAGCTGCTCCGTGGGGATCTGTGGATCCCCCACGGCTCCAGCCCATCCCTGGGGCTGGGAACTTTGGCAATCCCAGTTGTTTTCCCGGGAAAACCGGGCGGGTCCCGGCAGAGCCCAGCCCGCCCACGCTCGCTCCCAGCTCCTTCTCCCTCACCCTCCCAGGATGGGAGCGGGGCAAAGTCCAGCCCCAAAATCCCCAAATCCAGCAAAATCCAGCCGGAAAAAATTCCAGGGTCACGCCGGGCTGTTGCAATGAATGGCTAAAATTAGTCCTCCCCATAAACCTGGATTATTTATTTCATGCCAGGATCCAACTCCAAACTGATCCCGGTATTTTTAGGCCTGACCTTTTTTTCTCCTTCTATTTTTGGGTTGTTTAATTTCCAGAGTGTTTTTTCCACTTATCCCAGGATGGTTTTTCCTGATGATGATCCTGAAGGGAGCCTGGATCCCAACCCAGCAGCTCCATCAACAACGGAGGACGTTCATCCATTTTTCCCATTTTTCCATTTATTTGGTGCTCAGGAGAGCAATGGGAAATTCCCACCAGCACCCCTTGGGATGGACACATGGATGGACAGGATGTTCCTGTTTTATTCAGCAGGAAAAGGAGGGGATTTTGCTTCCCAAATCCAGGTTTTCCTCCCCAAAGTGTCCCTCTGGAGGAGAAGGAGCTGATGGAATTGCAGGATCTGGCCTGGCAGATCCATGACCAGTGGAATTCCTTCTGGTGTTGGTTAATAATTAAATTAATCAAGGTCCAGGGGATGCACTTGGAGCCTGGGGAGTTTGGAGGATCTCTGATCCCTCCACATCCCAATTTTCCACCCTAAGGCTTGGTCAGGATGTTCCCTGCACCTGGGGATGGGCACTGAAGGATGGGATGTGGAATAGGGATCACCTGGGATGGGAACTGGGAACCATCTGGGATAGGGATCACCTGGAATGGATCCTGTAGGATCATCTGGTGTGGAATCTGGGACAGGGAATCACCTGGGATGGGAACTGGGAATATCTGGGATAGGAATCACCTGGGACTGGAGCTGGGGGTTCATCCAGTGGGGGATTTGGGATAAGGATCACCTGGAATGGATCCTGGGAGATCATCTGGTGTGGGATTTGGGATAGGGGTCAGCTGGAATAAACCCTGGAAGATTATCCAGTGTGGGATTTGGGATAGGAATCATTTGGGATGGGTTCTGTGGGATCATCTGGTGTGGGATTTGTGACAGGGATCATCTGGGATGGGTCCTGGGAGATCATCTAAGCCAGGACATGGGGCAGGAATAACCTGGGATGGGATCTGGGAGATCATTCGGAGTTAGGGATAACCTGGAATGGATCCTGGAGGATCATCCAGTGTGGGCTTTGGGATAGGGTTCACCTGGAATGGGTTCTGTGGGGTCATCCAGTGTGGGACTTGGGATAAGGATCACCTGGAATGGGTCCTGGGAGATCATCTGGTGTGGGATCTGGGATAGGGGTCCTGTGGGATCATCCAGGGTGGGATCTGGAGTAGGGATAACCTGGGATGGGATCTGGGATGGGAGCCCATGGAATGGCAGACGAGGGATCCATGGGATGGACCATGAGGAACCCCTGGGATGGGACCTGGGCTGGATTTAGGGTGGGACATGGGATCACCTGGAATGGGATGTGCCTGGGGGGATCCCTTGGGATGTGACTGGAGGGGAAATCTCCAGGATCCAGCTGCTCCCACCTCCACCACGGACAATCTCCCACCACTTTTCCAGGTATTTTCCAACAAAAAAATCCACCGAGGGCTCCAGGACCACCCCAAACCACGGATCCAGCTCTGCCCCCATTGCTCCCCTTTCCCTGCTCACCTGGACACTGNCCAGGACTGGGGAGCCACATCCCAAAATCCAGGTTTGGGGAGCGGTGACTCCACATCCAAGGATTGTCAGTGCCTGTCCCGTGTCCGGCTGGGAGCTCTGGGAATGGGCAGAGGGTGTACATAGACACAGTGTGTGGTTCTCTGTAAATGTTGTACAGTTTCCAGTGCCAAGTTCCATTAAATTCCTGACAGCCTCTCCTGCCTCTTCTGAGTCCTGCCTGGGAGGGAGGGCTGTGTCCGTGCTCGGGAGCTGGCTCAGGGTAAGGATGGATCTCTCCAAGGAACCCCTGTCCTACCATGATTCTCCATGTCCAGGCAGGACAAGCTGGAATTTTACAGCTCCATGTCCTGTTCTGTGTCCAGGCAGGGCAGGAGCACAGCAGCTGAGTTCATGGACTCTGCTCCCAGAAAAGGGAGCACTGGGATTCCACCCCCATCAGCAGGAGGGTCCTCATTTAGTAAATGTGAAATCCTTGGGAAGGGGATCCTGCTGGGCTGATCCCAAGGAAGCTTGCAGGGAGTTGTTGTACCAGGATAAACCCATCCAGTTTTCCCAATTTTCCCAAAAAAACCTCCAGCCTGACCTTGTATGGGGTATCCAGACTCTCCAGGAGAGCAATCCCAGCTCCAGGCTGGCCCTGGCCCCTGGGAGGGAAGGAGCAGCTCGGTTTTAGGGACAGGATTTTCACATTTACAGATGGGATCCATGGGATGGGAGATGATGGATGCCAGGATCCCTCCCAGGGTGAGGGATCCCGGCCCCAGGCTGGCCCCACTCCCCCAGGAGGGAAGGAGCAGCTCGGGTTTAGGGACAGGATTCACAGCTGAGCCCTGACCTCTGAGGCTGATCTGATCCAGAGGGAATTCAGCCCTTCCCAAAGCAGGGAGAAGCTGCGATAATGGCTCCTCCTGCAAAAAAGCAGCAGTGAGCTGCTGGAGCACGGGGAGAGGAAATCCCAGGACTGTCTGCTGGGCTGGATCTGTGTCTCCTCATCCTGCAGCCGACAGCAAATCAGCCAGAACTCCTTAATTCCCTTTGGAAGTAATTCCCTTCAAATAATTCCCCACAACTCCTGCTGGTTCCCCTCCCTGCTCTGTCCCTCCTGCAGGAATGTGCGGCCGGCTCAGCCCTCCCTTCTCCAGACTAAACAAGCCCTGCTCCCCTGGATTCCTCCCATGGAATTCCACGGGATCCCGGCTCTCTCCGTGCCTCTGCTGAGCCAAGACCCCCCATCCCATGGGTGTGGAGCCCCGGGATACAGCAGGATGAAGTTCCCGAGGGCAGAGGCGAGCCTGTGGTGCCATCCCTGTGCCYGGAAGGGGCCGGGGCCGMGMCCGTGCCCAGGGATGTGGCGCCTCCGCCCTGGGTAAGCAGCTCCCGGAWCCGTGTTTGCCCTCGGGATCCGCCCAGCTCCGCAGCGCGGCCCACGCCCCCGGGGTTCCCAGGTGGGACCTTCCCGGAGCCGGGGTCAGAGCCGGGGTCACTGTGGGGTGGAGTCCCCTCCGAGAGTTCCCACATCCCAGTCCCAGCCTCTTCTCCATGGGGACATCGGGGACCAGGGTCCCTTCTCTCCAGCTTTAGGAGCTGCCCTTGGATTTGGGAGCTCCACGGAAGCAAAGTCTAAAACAAACCACAAACCACCAAATCCCAAATTTGACTCCAACAGCCCCGAGACCCTCACAGCCGTTCTGGGATCAATCCCGAGCCCACCCTCTCCAAAATCCCATTTTCCACACTAAACCTCGGCATAGCTTTTGCTGGGATTTGTGGAGGTTCCTCCCCGTCCCCACAGCCGCTCCTGGGATCAGTCTGGGCTCGTGCAGGGACAGGAGGGCCCCACGGAGCTTTCCCTGTCGGAGCCGCTTCCCTCCCCGCCTCCCAACTTTCTCTTTTTCCATGAATTCATCCCCCTCCCACCCCCCGCCGTGTCTGCAGCTGCAAACCCAGACACATCTGTGCACATCTGGGCTGGCGCTGGCAGCCGAGCGCCTCGGCAGAATCCAGCTGGAAGCTTTTCACCTCCTGCACTGGGGGAATTTTCCCCCCATTCCCTGGATGAGGCCCCTCAAAGCCAGACACCAAGCCTGGAAAGCTCCGTGTGAGGGTTTGGCGGGGCTCTCCTTCATCAAAGCTCCAACTTTTCCAGCTCCAGGTGGAGACATCCCGGGAAATTCAGCTGCCAAAATCCCGGCAGCGGCGGCAGCTGCGCGCTCCCCGTCCCACCATGGTGGTCTCCCCTTCCCTGTCCGACCCCYCAGCCCACCCCGGATGCTGTAATTGGGCCATAAATCCTGGGATTTTATGGGCCAGCAGGAAGTTTTATTGGGATCGTTATCCTGATAAATGAGGCACGCTTAAAGCACAGACAAACTCCAGGGCTGGCTTTGACCTTCTCCAGAAAATTGATGTAAGGATGGGATCCATGGGATGGGATCCATGGGATGGGATGGGATGGGATGGGATGGGACATGGTGAGTGCTGGCAGTGGGTGCTGGTCACAAGGATGTAAAGGAATGGGATGGGATGGGATGGGATGAGAGGTGATAGGTGCTGGTCACGGGAATGGAATGGGATGAGATGGAATGGGATGGGATGAGAGGTGATGGGTGTTGGTCATGGAGAGGTCATGGGGAGATGATGGATGCTGGTCATGGGGATGGGATCCATGGGATGGGATGGGATGGGATGGGAAGATGGATACCAGCAATGGGTGCTGGTCGATGGGATGGGAGATGGTGAGTGTTGGAAACGGGTGTTGGTCAGAGGGATGTAAAGGAATGGAATGGGATGAGAGGAGATGGGAGCTGGTCATGGGAATGGGATGGAATGGGATGATAAGTGATGGTTGTTGGTCATGGGAATGGGATGGGATCCATGGGATGGGATGGGATGGGAGATGATGGATGCTGGCAGTGTGTGCTGGTCATGGGGATGGGATGGCACGGGATCCATGGGATGGGATCCATGGGATGGGATCCATGGGATGGGATCCATGGGATGGGTTCCATGGGGTGGGTTCCATGGGATGGAAGATGATGGTTGCCAGCAATGGGATGCCAGTCACAGGGATTTCATGGGAAGGAAGCAGCAGATTCCAGCTTTGATCCGCACCAAGGGCCACCCCGGACAGCACAACCCCTCCACCCCCAGCCAGGTGACACAGGGACCCCAAATCCCTCCCAGCTGAGCTCCAACCCCTCTGCCACAGTTTGAACCAGCACCTGAACCCTCCCTGGCCTCCAAACCCCGGTGATCTGTCGGGATTTGCTTCTCCCAGGCGGATCCGAGCCAGCTCCGCCTCCCCTGGGCTCTTCCCGCCAGTTTGGAGTGGATCTAATTAAATCTGGAGCAGAGCAGCGAGTGAGGGCAATCAGACAGGTAATTAGGGAGCAGCTCTTGCACAGGAGGAGCTGCCAGGGCCTCCCCTCCCCAAAACCTCTCACCAGACAGGTTCCCAGCACGGCTCCCACAATTCCTCACGGGAATTGCAGCATTCCACATGCCCAGAGCTTTCTCCATGTGAGGTGTTCCCCAGGAGGGCGATCCRCTCCCAGATTTATCCCACCATTCCTCAGGTGTCCCATGGGCTGGGTTTTGCTTTGTGCCCTTCCCTCCAAATCCCACAGCTRYAATTCCTCACTGGGTTAAARTGGGATCAACTGGTGCCYATTTCCCGTAGCTGAGAAAGTCAAATTATCTTCTGCTGTGGGACTGCRGGGTCCAGCAGCRCCTTGATCRGGCTGGGGAAGGTCACTGGGCTGTTGTGGGCACAGAGGAAAGAGGGATGGAATCCATGGATGGATGGATGGAGGGATGGATGGATGGAATCCATGGATGAATGATGGATGGATGGATGGAATCCATGGATGGATGGATGAGATGGAGGAATGGATGGATGGAGGGATGAGATGGAGAAATGGATGGATGGAAGGATTGATGGATGGAATCCATGGATGAATGATGAATTTATGGGATCCACGGATGGATGGATGGGATCCATGGATGGATGGACGGAGAAACACTCCCTCATTTGTCACTGTCCTCTCCTTTACACCCTGAGTAAGAGATGAGTAAACCCAACCTGACAATGGGGAGATCCCTCAGCTCAGCCCTGACTAACAGGGCAGGACCCCACAGCCCTGCCCTGCTCCAGCCCCACGGCACCCCCTGGATCCAGCCCGGAGGAGGCCCCGGAGGTGACTCAGGGCCCCGGCAGCTCCGGCGGGAGCGGCAGCTCCGGCCAGCCGGGATCTGCCAGGACCTGCCCAGGGATCCTCCCTCGGTGCCTTTGATGTGCTGCCAGCACCGCCGGGGGCTGGGGAGACTGGGGGGGGACCCCTCCACCTCCTTTGTACAGCCCCAATCCTCTCCAAAATACCCCTAAAACTGGGGAAACTGCGTGTGTCACCCCCACTGCCACCTGCCCTGAAACCGCAGCCCAGATCCCCAACTGGGGCTTTGCTGGGATCTGAAACGCCACCGTGGGAGCAGCGGGACGAGAGCCAGGGCGGCCCAAGGGCGTTGGGTGACTCTTCTTCCCCAGCTCCCAAACCTCCTGGATCCATTCCCATTCCTGCCTCCTCCTGATGCAGGGAGAGGCCCTGGGAGGGAGGAGGCTCCATCTCCATCTCCTCCTCCTCCTCCTCCTGGCCGCGGCGTGCCGGGGCAGAGCCGCGCGCCGGCGGGGAGCACCATGGCCGAGCGGCTGTCGGAGGAGAAGATCGCGGAATTCAAGGAGGCTTTTTCCCTCTTCGACCGCGACGGCGACGGCTGCATCACCACGCGGGAGCTGGGCACCGTCATGCGCTCGCTGGGCCAGAACCCCACCGAGGCCGAGCTGCAGGACATGGTGGGCGAGGTGGACGCCGACGGCAGCGGCACCATCGACTTCCCCGAGTTCCTGTCGCTGATGGCCAGGAAGATGAGGGACACGGACAGCGAGGAGGAGATCCGGGAGGCGTTCCGGGTCTTTGACAAGGACGGGAACGGCTACATCAGCGCGGCCGAGCTGCGGCACGTCATGACCAACCTGGGTGAGAAGCTGACGGACGAGGAGGTGGACGAGATGATCAAGGAGGCCGACTGCAACAACGACGGGCAGGTCAACTACGAGGAGTTCGTGAGGATGATGACGGAGAAGTGACGGCGCCCGTCGGCCACCTCCGGCTCCATTCCGCAGGTAACTCCCTGGGATGCATTGTCCATGGAAAATCCCCAAATCTTGGGGATTTTTTCCAACCCTCCTTGTCTTGGTGGTTGGAAAAATCGATTTTTGTGGTGCTTTTTTTTTTAATATATATATATAATTTTTCATTCTTTTTTTTTTTTTCCCATAGGGAACAGAGGTTGTGGTGGTTCTCCCCCAGCCCCTCCATCCCCTCCCACCTTCTCCAGGCTGGAAAAATCCTCTTTTATCCCAGTTGGAGCATCACCAACAGCGTCTGCATCAGATGTGGGGTGCAGATGGATTTGGGGTCCCCATGGGATGTCTCGTGTCTGTAGATATTCCAGAGGCCACTGAAAATTCCCTGACATCCCTGAGTCCAATAAAAACGTCCCCCCACATCCTGGTGGCTGCTTCATTCGGCTTCTCCTTGGGATCCCTGCTGAAAATATTCCCTCAAATCGTCCTGGTCAGGCTCAAACCCCTCCTCATCTCCATCCTCTTCCCATTCCATCCCTCTTCCCAAAAGCTGGAAAGGTGCTGGAGACCAGGATGTGGCCATCCCCATCCCAAATCTCATCACTTTGGGATCTATCTCCACCCCCAGGATCTCAGGGGTCCTTTTCCCTCTTCCAGCCTAGGAAAAACTGGATTTATCCCTAATCCCCAACTCGCCGTGACTCAGTTTCCCCACAACGAGAGGGAATCCTGGGATGGGATCATTCCCTCCACAGAGGAATTGGGAGGAAAACTCATTTTAATGGCTCTAATTAATGCACCATCGCTAATGAGCAAACGGGGCCGAGCTGCTCCGTGGGGATCTGTGGATCCCCCACGGCTCCAGCCCATCCCTGGGGCTGGGAACTTTGGCAATCCCAGTTGTTTTCCCGGGAAAACCGGGCGGGTCCCGGCAGAGCCCAGCCCGCCCACGCTCGCTCCCAGCTCCTTCTCCCTCACCCTCCCAGGATGGGAGCGGGGCAAAGTCCAGCCCCAAAATCCCCAAATCCAGCAAAATCCAGCCGGAAAAAATTCCAGGGTCACGCCGGGCTGTTGCAATGAATGGCTAAAATTAGTCCTCCCCATAAACCTGGATTATTTATTTCATGCCAGGATCCAACTCCAAACTGATCCCGGTATTTTTAGGCCTGACCTTTTTTTCTCCTTCTATTTTTGGGTTGTTTAATTTCCAGAGTGTTTTTTCCACTTATCCCAGGATGGTTTTTCCTGATGATGATCCTGAAGGGAGCCTGGATCCCAACCCAGCAGCTCCATCAACAACGGAGGACGTTCATCCATTTTTCCCATTTTTCCATTTATTTGGTGCTCAGGAGAGCAATGGGAAATTCCCACCAGCACCCCTTGGGATGGACACATGGATGGACAGGATGTTCCTGTTTTATTCAGCAGGAAAAGGAGGGGATTTTGCTTCCCAAATCCAGGTTTTCCTCCCCAAAGTGTCCCTCTGGAGGAGAAGGAGCTGATGGAATTGCAGGATCTGGCCTGGCAGATCCATGACCAGTGGAATTCCTTCTGGTGTTGGTTAATAATTAAATTAATCAAGGTCCAGGGGATGCACTTGGAGCCTGGGGAGTTTGGAGGATCTCTGATCCCTCCACATCCCAATTTTCCACCCTAAGGCTTGGTCAGGATGTTCCCTGCACCTGGGGATGGGCACTGAAGGATGGGATGTGGAATAGGGATCACCTGGGATGGGAACTGGGAACCATCTGGGATAGGGATCACCTGGAATGGATCCTGTAGGATCATCTGGTGTGGAATCTGGGACAGGGAATCACCTGGGATGGGAACTGGGAATATCTGGGATAGGAATCACCTGGGACTGGAGCTGGGGGTTCATCCAGTGGGGGATTTGGGATAAGGATCACCTGGAATGGATCCTGGGAGATCATCTGGTGTGGGATTTGGGATAGGGGTCAGCTGGAATAAACCCTGGAAGATTATCCAGTGTGGGATTTGGGATAGGAATCATTTGGGATGGGTTCTGTGGGATCATCTGGTGTGGGATTTGTGACAGGGATCATCTGGGATGGGTCCTGGGAGATCATCTAAGCCAGGACATGGGGCAGGAATAACCTGGGATGGGATCTGGGAGATCATTCGGAGTTAGGGATAACCTGGAATGGATCCTGGAGGATCATCCAGTGTGGGCTTTGGGATAGGGTTCACCTGGAATGGGTTCTGTGGGGTCATCCAGTGTGGGACTTGGGATAAGGATCACCTGGAATGGGTCCTGGGAGATCATCTGGTGTGGGATCTGGGATAGGGGTCCTGTGGGATCATCCAGGGTGGGATCTGGAGTAGGGATAACCTGGGATGGGATCTGGGATGGGAGCCCATGGAATGGCAGACGAGGGATCCATGGGATGGACCATGAGGAACCCCTGGGATGGGACCTGGGCTGGATTTAGGGTGGGACATGGGATCACCTGGAATGGGATGTGCCTGGGGGGATCCCTTGGGATGTGACTGGAGGGGAAATCTCCAGGATCCAGCTGCTCCCACCTCCACCACGGACAATCTCCCACCYCTTTTCCAGGTATTTTCCAACAAAAAAATCCACCGAGGGCTCCAGGACCACCCCAAACCACGGATCCAGCTCTGCCCCCATTGCTCCCCTTTCCCTGCTCACCTGGACACTGMTTTTGCCCTAAAATTGAACTTTTAAGGAAAAAAAGCAGCTCAGGAACCCCCCCAGCATCCCCCATCCTAAAGGACCGGAGATGTTTGCTCCAATCCCATGGAATCAATCCCAAATTCTCCCCATTCCCTTTAATTTTAGCAACCCGAGACGTTTCCATCCTGTTTCCACAACGGGGCTTTAAAAACACATTAATTAAATTTGGGAAAACAGCACCGAGACCTCCCAAGGTTTTCCCAAAGGAAAAGTAGGATTTTTTTTTCCCGGTTTTCCCCATTTTTCCCCTTTCCAAGCCCTGTGGATCCGTGGCTCCCTGCCCCCGAGCAAACGTGACGCGGTGCCTGGGAAATGTCTGCGGGAAGAGGAGGCCCCGCCACCTCCAGCTGCCAGAGAAAAGTCTGGAAAAACGGCTCGGGAAGCYGGATCGCTCCAGGTTGGTGGGTGAGGGGAGCTGGGCTGGGAAATCAAGGCAGGTTCTGTAAATCCATTTATAAACTCGTTTTTCCAACGTTTGCTTTGGAAAAAAGAAATGGTTCCGTTTCCCAGGGGAGTTTTTGTAACCTGCTTTAAAGGGATTTTTCACCCTGGTTTTCCACTTTTGGGTTTTTGTGGAAGGAGAAAATCCTGTCTGCTGGAGAAGTGAAAAAAAACCCCACAAAAATCATCCCAAAATCAGGCATGGGGAAATGTGGGAAGCCTTGTCCAGGGATGGCCAAAATGATGGAGAAGGGAAAAATTTGGTGCCAGCTCCAACGCTGAGGCTGAGGTTGTACCAGATGGGGAAAGCTTTGGGGGAAAATCCCTGATTTTGGGGCTGGAGGGGTTGGGTTTATCTCCAAATTTGGGTTTTTTGGCATCAATCCCTCATGGAATTCTGGGGATGAGGAGAGGGAATGAGCAGGACAGGGAGATGGGAATGGGGAGAAGGAAAGGGGACAGATGGGATGGGGAGAGGGAAATAAAGGGGAGCAGAGCTGGGGACAAGGGAGGGACAGGAATTGGGGACAGGAAGAACCAGGAGAGGGGAAAATGTGACCAAAACAGGGAAAAAAGAAACGGTTCCATTTCCTGGGGGTGTTTGTTCAACCTGTTCCAAAGGGATTTTCCTCCCTGGTTTTCCACTTTTGGGTAATTTGTGAAAGGAGAAAATCCCGTCTGTGGGAGAAATGAAAAAACAGGAGATGGGGACAAGAGAGGGGACAAGGATGAGACTTTGGGCTGGGGATAAATGGGAACAGGAGGAAAATGGGATGAGAAAAGGGGACCTGAAAAACCAACCAGGAGATGGGGATAAGTGGCACCAGGAGAGAGGAGCAGGGAACAAGGAAAAGTGGGAGCTGGAGATGGGGACAAGCTGGATCAGGGGAAGGGACAAGGGGACAAGGAGATTTGGGATCAGGAGAGGGAACAAGGATGAGACTTTGGGCTGGGGATAAATGGGAACAGAAGGAGAACGGGATGAAAAATGGGGACCTGAAGAAAACAGGGGATGGGGACAAGTGGCATCAGGAGAAAGGACAAGGGGACAAGGAAAAGCTGGGAGCAAGAGATGGAGAAAAGCTGGATCAGGAGAAAGGACAAGGGGACAAGTGGGAGCAGGGGATGAGGACGAGTCTTGGGGTTTGGGATAAGTGGGAGCAGGAGAGACCAGGGAAGAAGTGTGACCTAGAGATGGGGACACGCTGGATCAGGAGAAAGGACCAGGGGACAAGGACATGAGAGGTCAAGAGAAGGAACAAGGGGACAAGGAGATTTGGGATCAGGAGAGGGAACAAGGATGAGACTTTGGGCTGGGGATAAAAGGGAACAGCAGGAAAATGGGATAAAAAAAGGGGAGCTGAAAAACCAACCAGGAGATGGGGACAAGTGGCACCAGGAGAAAGGGACCAGTAGGACCAGGGGACAAGGAAAAGTGGGAACAAGAGGAACAAGTGGGATCAGGGATGAGGACAAGTCTTTTGGTTTGGGATSAGTGGGAGCAGGAGGGACCAGGGGARGAGGAGATGYGGARGAGTCTTGGGGTTTGGGAGCAGGAGAGAAGRGGGACAAGGAGAAGGGACGAGTGGGYCCAGGGACAAGGAAAAGTGGGAGCTGGAGKTGGAGAAAAGCAGGATCAGAAGGGAGCAGTGGGAGCAAGYGGAACAGCTGGGATCAGGGGACGAGGCTTTGGGAAGAGCCAACCCCGGCACCCTGCAGGGAGGGCCCTCCCCAGCCCCTCCATCCCATTCCCGAGGGAAATCCCAAGGGAAATCCCGAGGGATTCTGCCGAGGCCTTGGGGCTCCTCTCCCCTGCGCTGCCCAGGCCTTCCCCAAACCCCAATCCCCAAATGTTCCCCGGGGGATCAGTCCCGAGGGAATTGGGAGCTGAAATCCCAAATTCCAAGCAGGGAATGGATTCCAGCAGCCCGGGATGGGCAGAGGCCGCTCCAGCCCGGCCGGCCGGGAGGGAATTCACCGGGAAAAGGAGTTTGGGGGCGCCTGAGGGGATTTGGGAACATCGGGAACGATCCCAAATCCCACAGGAGCCGCAGATTCCACGGGGCGGCGACCAGGGGCCTGCAGGGGGTGAATTCCAACTAAAACCCTCACAAAATTCCCAAAATTCCTGCGAAAGCCGGGAATCCCRGCAGGGGTGAAGCGCACCCGGAGCCGCTCGGTTTTCCAGCCCCGCTGGAGCTGCCGGGAATTTTCACAAACGGGAATTGATGGGAATTGATGAGCTCAGCACCACGGCCCGGCCCGGAGGGATTTTGGGAATCTTTTCCCTCTTTTTTCCCTCCGGGATAAGCAGGAGGATGCGGCTGCTGCTCCAGAAAACACCCACAGGGAGAAACAAAATTTCCACTRCCCCCCATTCCCAGCTCCACTGTTTTTCCTCGATTAAAAACCCACCTGAATTCCCAAACTGATCCCCAAATCAGCTCGTGAGAAGGAAAATAAAATATAAAACAAAAAAAAAAAAAAAAAAAAAATATATAAATAAATAAAATAAAATAAAAATTAAAAAATAAAATAAAATAACAAATAAAATAAAAGATAAAATTATAGAAAAAATAAATAAATATAATATAAAATAAGATAAAATAAATAAAATAATTATAATGGGATAAAAATATAAAATAAAATAAAAATAAAAATAAAATAAAATAAAACAAAATATAAAATAAAATATAAATAAATTTAAAAATAAAAATAAAATAAAATGAAATACAAATTAAAAATAAAATATTAAGAATAAAATATAGAAAAAATAAAAATAAAATATATATAACATAAAATAAATAAAATAATATAAAATAGATAAAAATATAAAATAAATATAATAAAATAAAAATAAAATAAATAAATATAAAATAAAATAAAAAAAGCTGAAAAGAAGGAATACACAATTTTTCCCCGTTTTTCCCGGATTTTCAGCCCATCCATGGAGGCACAAGCCTGCCCCGTGCTCCCCTTCCCTCCCAATCCAAGTCTTTCCCGAAATTCCCGGCTTTTCTCCTTAAAAACGCGCCTGCCCCGAGCCGAGAGCAGAGGGAATTTTATTCCAGGTCTGGGAATTCCAGGTCTTTTTGGGCCCGCGAGGGAGTCTGGAGGCGGAAACTGAACCCTCGGGAGGCGATCTGTTGTTCCCAAAAAACCAAAAATAATCGGAAATTCCCAACTCCAGGGTTAGCGGGGGTCGGTGTCGGGGATGGGATTTGCTGGGATCAAAGGGAATTTGGACACCAAAAAGGAATTTGGGATCACAGGGAATTTGGGATCAAAGGGAATTTGGGATTGGCGGTTCTGGTCCGGGGAGCAGAAATTCCCGGGTTTTGCCGGGATTTGGGTGTGGGAATTCCCATTCCCGGAGCTTTTCCCGGGGGCAGCAGCTCCGCCAAGCGGCCCGCGCGCCGGGAGGAGCTCCCGCATCCCAACCCCGAGAGGTTTTTTGTGGGAATTGTGGGAATTGGACCCAGAATCCTCCGCATCCCAACCTCCGAGAGGGTTTTTGTGGGAATTGTGGGAATTGGACCCCCCACGAATTCCTCCGAAATTTCCCTTCCCCATCGCAGCCGGCTCCGGGATCAGGGCCGGGTGAGGAATCGGCCGGAGAGAATTCCTTAGGGGGGAAAAAAGGGATTATCCCGTTTTTCCCAGCGTCGTTTTCCTCCCAGTTTCTTRGGGATTTCTCCAGCCTCTGATTCCTCCCAGAGCTCAGGATTTCTCTGGGAGATTCCCCAGTCCCAGCCTTTCTTCCCAGGTTTTCCCTGGGAAATGAGGAATGAAGGATTTTGGGAAGGGGATGAACATTGGGGGGTTTTTATGGAATCCTGGAATGGTTTGGGTGGGAAGGGACCTTCGGGATCCTCCAGTTCCAGCCCCATTCCAAGGGCAGGGACAATTCCCAGACCTTGGACATCCCAGGGATCAGGGGCAGCCCCAGCTGCTCTGGGAATCCCTTCCCAAAATCCCACCCCAGTCTCCCTTCCCAGGGAATTCCCTCCATTCCCAGCTCTCCCAGCCTGGGATTGGATCCATCCCCACCCCGACTCCTCTCTAGGAAGGAATTTTGGGATCTGGGGGCTTCACTGGGAATCTCAGGGCTCCAGGAAGGGTCTCCCTTCCCTTTTCCATCCCCAACCTCCATAAAAATCCCTTGGGATGGATTCTGAGTGTCAGCATTCCCAGCTCTCCCAGCCCTGGAATTTGGGATGAGGCTGCTGAGGAATTCCAGGGCAGATCCCACGGCAGCCGGACACGGGTGAGATTTTCCAGAGTGAATTTTAATCAGGAATAACCTCAGCCCTTCCTGAGCTTTGATCAGGAATAAATCCCAGATCCCAAATTCCCAAACTCTGACAGAGTTCCTCCCTTTTCCAGCACTTCCCAAGTGCCTGGATCCAGGGAAAATCCAAGATCTCCATTTTAGGGCACCAGCAAAAGCTCAGGATCCATCTCAAAGTGAGGGAATTTGGGGTTTTTTAGGATCCAAGGATTTTGTGATGTGCAGGAAGGGTGGGAACGGCCAAAGGACTCATCCCAATTTTCCAGAAATCCCAAGGAATCCGTGGGGTTTGATCCCTCCTGGGAACAGCCAAAGGATTCATCCCAGTTTTCCAGAAATCCCAAGGAATCCACGGGATTTGATCCCTCCTGGGCTTTGGATTTTGGGGTTCCAACCACGGCCTGCTGCTCCTGGGGTTTTCTCCAGACTCCCCAAATCCACCCAAAAATTTGGGATGGGCACCAAGAAGCTCTGCAGGATCAGCCTGGGTTTTCCTGGGAAAAGGAGGGAAGTGGAAAAACTCAGGAAAATCCTGCAGATTTGGGGTGTTTGGGTGGATTTATTCCCAAAATTCAGGTGGGACAGAATTCCAGCTTTGCTCCTGCCCCATTCCAGAGGATCTGAGGGATGCAAAGCTCAGGAAAACTCCTGGGAATTTTCTCTCCTCGCTCCAAGAGCCCTGAAGGTYAAATCAGGAATCCCAATCCCGGTTTTTGTCCTTTTCCCAGATTTTCCAGGGATTTGGGAAGCTGCAGCACAAACCCCACAGGGATTCCCCTCATCCAGGAGGGAAATTTCCCAGCTTCCCAAGGAATCCCACTTTGTTTTCCCAGGATAAACTTCAATTTTTGGGAAAAGCTGCCAGGATCCAGCTCCCCCTCTCCAATCCAAATTCCAGCCAGGAGAAATCCCAAAGATTCCCACGGATGGAGGCAAACCCTGTTCCCAGCTGGAATTGGGAGGGATTCTTTGGGATCATTCCCTGCTGGATGCACAGGAAAGCCCCAGGGAAGGGGAATTATCCCGAATTTTTCAGCTGGGTTTGGAATTTGGGAAGCCTGGGAAGGGGAGGATYAAGCAGGAATGGCCTGGTGGGATTTGGGATGGATCCAGGCCGGGATTTGGGAATAAAGGGGGAAGGGATTGTCCCCAGGTCACCCAAAAATCAACGAGGCCAAATCCGAGAGATTATTATAATTCCCTTCAATTACCAGGGAATTCAGAACTGCTGCTGGCATTCCCAGAAATCCCAAGATCCCACAAATCCCAGGAAAAACCTCCAGAGGGATTTGGTTCCTTGGATTCTCCGAGGTTTTCAATCCCAAACCTGGATGCCAGCGGAGATTCAGGTGCTCTCCAAAATTACACGACTGGACTCACAGAAACTGGGAGATATAGCTTGGATTGGATAAATGGGAATATAATGGGATTAAATGGGAGGATTAATTTTAAATTATGGAAAATGGGATAAAAATGGGATAAATCAGAAAAATTTATTAATGGATAAATATGAATAAATGGGATAAATGGGAAAAATTGGGATAAATGGAATAATGGGAATAAATGGCATAAATGTTTTAATTAATGGGAATACATGGATAAATGGGATTAATGATAAATTAGGGATTAAATGATATTAAATGGATTAATGGATAAATGGATTAATGGATAATGGATAAATTATCAATATTGATAAATGGAGATAAGTGGATTAATGGGATAAGAAAAGATAGTTAATCGAGGATAAATGGATTAATGGAATAATGGTGATAAATGGATTAACGGGATTAATGGGATCGATTGGAGTAAATTTTAATTAACGGATAAATTGAATAAATGGATACGAATGTGATAATGGATAAATTTTATTAATGGGATAAATGGATAAATTGAATTAATGGGATTAAATGGTGATAAATTGAATTAATGGGATAAAAAGAACAAATGGGATAAGTGGATAAATGGGATAAATTTAATTAATGGGATAAATGGAGATAAATGGGATTAATGGGATAAATAATGAATAAATGGGATTATTCCCAGCAATTCATGGATCAGGTTGGCCACAGCCCCAATGTCATTCCCAGTTTTCCAAGCTGGATTCCAGGATGGTGCCTGAAGCTCTCCTAAATCCCAGCCAGCAGGAATTCCTCCAGTGGCTTTGAAATAAAAACCCCAAACTTTGGGATTCCCCAGAAAGGCTCCAGAATCAGGGAAAGTGAAGACGGAATCCACGGGATTGGGGGAATTCTTGTGGGTTCTCCAAGGAATCTTTTGGCTTTTCCAAGGGAAAATTTGGATTTGGGGAATTCCAATTAGTTGTACCAGCTTGGGCAGGGTTGGGAAAA
>NDFG01000507.1:122368-137989 GCA_002167245.1 Sporophila hypoxantha
ATGGCCCCTGGAATGACCCAGGAACTGCCCTGGAACTGCCCTGGAATGACCCCAGAATGGCCCTGGAATGACCCTGGAATTAATGATGCTGGAACTGCCCTGGAATAACCCCGGAATTGCCCTGGAACTACCCAGGAATTGCCCTGGAATTGCCCTCGAATGACCCAGGAACTGCCCTGGAATTCTCCTGGAATGACCCAGGAATAACGCTCGAATGACCCTGGAATTAATTTCCCTGGAATTGCCCTGGAATGACCCTGAAATGAACCTGGAATTGCCCTGGCACAACCTTGGAATGACCCCAGAATTGCCCTGGAATTACCCAGGAATGACCCTGGAATTGCCCTGGAATGACCCAGGAATTGCCCTGAATTCTCCTGGAATGACCCCAGAATTGCCCCGAATGGCCCTGGAATGACCCAGGAACTGCCCAGGAATTGCCCAGGAATGACCCTGGAACTGCCCCCTAATGACCCTGGAATTGCCCTGGAATTACGAAGGAATTACCCTGGAATGACCTGGAATTGCCCTGGAATTCTCCTGAAATGACCCCAGAATGCCCCTGGGATGACCCTGGAATTAATGACCCTGGAATTGCCCTGGAACTACCCTGGAATAACCCTCGAATAACCCTGGAATTAATGACCCTGGAATTGCCCTGAAATGACCCTAGAATTAATGACCCTGGAATGGCCCTGGAATTACCCTGAAATGACTCTGGAATGACCCAGGAACTACCCTGGAACGGCCCCAGAACTGCCCTGGAATTCCCCCGGCATTCCCATCCCCCGGAATGCCGGAACCCCCGTGCCTTACCGTTCATGCAGGCCTCGTGCAGGGGCGAGGCCGTGTACAGGGGCGGGTTSACCTTGGCGCCGTGCGACAGCAGCACCCGCACGCACTCCACGCTGCCCGAGGCGCACGCGTCGCACAGCGGCGTGCTGCCGTCGATGTTCCGCGCGTCCACCTGCCGGACAGACGGACACAGCGGGGAAAACGGGTTAAAAACAGGGAAAAACGGGTTAAAAACAGGGAAAAGCGGGTTAAAAGCAGGGAAAAGCAGGTTAAAAGCAGGGAAAAGCGGGTTAAAAGCAGGGAAAAGCGGGTTAAATCCAGGGAAAAGCAGGTTAAAAACAGGGAAAAGCAGGTTAAAAGTAGGAAAAGACAGGTTAAAAACAGGTTAAAAGGAGGGAAAAACAGGCTAAAAGCACGTTAAAAACAGGGGAAAAGCAGGTTAAAACCAGGGGAAAACAGGGGAAAAGCAGGTTAAAAGCAGGGAAAAGCAGGTTAAAAGCAGGGAAAAGCAGGTTAAAAGCAGGGAAAAGCAGGTTAAATCCAGGGAAAAGCAGGTTAAAAACAGGTTAAAAACAGGTTAAAAACAGGTTAAAAACAGGTTAAAAACAGGCTAAAAACAGGCTAAAAGCAGGGGAAAGCAGGGAAAAGCAGGTTAAAAGTAGGTTAAAAACAGGTTAAAAACAGGTTAAAAGGAGGGAAAAACAGGCTAAAAGCACGTTAAAAACAGGGGAAAAGCAGGTTAAAAGCAGGGAAAAGCAGATTAAATCCAGGGAAAAACAGGTTAAAAACAGGGAAAAGCGGGTTAAAAGCAGGGAAAAGCGGGTTAAAAGCAGGGACAAACCAGGTTAAAAGCAGGGACAAACCAGGTTAAAAGCAGGGAAAAGCAGGTTAAAAGCAGGGAAAATCGGGTTAAAAACAGGGAAAAGCAGGTTAAAAGTAGGAAAAAAACAGGTTAAAAACAGGTTAAAAGCAGGGAAAAGCAGGGTAAAAGCAGGGAAAACCAAGTTAAAAGTAGGAAAAAACAGGTTAAAAACTGGTTAAAAGGAGGGAAACGTAGGGGGAAAGCAGGTTAAAATCAGGGAAAAGCAGGGAAAAACAGGTTATAAGTAAGGGGTAAGCAGGTTAAAAGCAGGTTAAAAGTAGGAAAAAACAGGTTAAAAACAGGTTAAAAGCAGGGAAAAGCAGGTTAAAAGTAGGGAAAAGGAGGTTAAAAACAGATTAAAAGCAAGGAAAAGCAGGGTTAAGCAAGGGAAAAGCAGGTTAAAAGTAAGGAAAAGTAGGGAAAAGGTTAAAAGCAGGGGAAAGCAAGTTAAAAGCAAGTTAAAAGCAGGTTAAAAGCAGGTTAAAAGCAGTGAAAAGCAGTGAAAAGCAGTGTTAAAAGTAGGGAAAAGGAGGTTAAAAGTAGGGAAAAAGGAGGTTACAAAGCAGGTTAAAAGCACAGGAGAAGCAAGTTATAAGTAGGGGACAGGAGGTTAAAAAGCAGGTTAAGCAGGGAAAAGCGAGGACAGCAAGTTAAAATGAAGTTTAAGAAGCAGGAAAAAACAGGTTAAAAGCAGGGGGTCAGCAGGTTAACAGAAGGAAAAGCAAGGCAAAGCAAAGTTAAAAGGAGGTTAGAACGTAGGGAAAAGGAGGGGAAAGCAGGTAAAAGCAGGGGAAAGGCAGGGGAAAAACGGCAAAAGCAGAAAACCAGGGAAAAGCGGTTTAAAAACGGGGAAAGCGAGAAAAAACACGGTTAAAAGTAGGGGGAACAGGTTCAAGTAGGGAAAATTGTGGGAAAGCATGGTTAAAACACCAGGGGAAAGCAGGGAAAGACAGGATAAAACAGGTTTAAAGTAGGGAAAAGCAGGAAAAGCAGGTTAAAAGGCAGGGAAAAGCAGGGAGAAGCAGGGAAAAGGGGTTAAAAGTACAAAAAGCAGGTAAAAGTAGGAAAAAGCAGGGAAACGCAGTAAAGCAGGTTAAAAGGAGTGGAAAGCAAGTTAAAAGGAGGGAAAAGCAGGGTTAAAAGCAGGGCTGTCCCCTCCTGGTAGGGACTTGTGCAGAGCCACAAGGGCCCCTGAGCCTCTTTGCTCCAGGTCTCAGCCGCCTTCCGCAGCTCCCTGCAGCCGCTCCTGGTTCTCCAGACCTTCCCAGCTCCCTCAGCCCTCGCTGGTTTCTCCAGACCCTTCCCAGCTCCCTCAGCCCCTCCTGGGCTCTCCACCCCCTTCCAGCTCCTCAGCCCTCTGGTTTCTCAACCTCCCAGCTCGCCTCCGCCCCTCTGGTTCTCCCGACCTTCCAAGCTCCTCAAGCTCTCCCCTGGTTCTCCAGACGCCTTCCAGCTCCTCAGCTTTACCTGGTTCTCGCAGACCTTTCGCAGGCTCCCTCAGCTCTCCAGACCCTTCCCAGCTTCCCTCCAGCCGCCTCCCTGGTTCTCCAGACCCTTCCCAGCTCCCTCAGCCTCTCCTGCGTTCTCCAGACCTTCCCAGCTCCCCCTAGCCCCTCCTGGTTCTTCCAGACCTTCCAGCTCACCTCAGCCTCCAGCCCCTCCCGCAGCTCATTCCCTGGACACTCTCCAAACCTCCAGAACCTTCTGGGACTGAATCCCCAACCCAGCATGAGCCCACCCAGACCCTCCTCCGCATTTCCCCGGGATGTGTCGGGGTGTCCCCCAGTGCCACAACAGCTCCCGCATCACCAGGGGCCAATTCCCATGCGGATCAGAGCGGGTCACAGTCGTGGCCCCCACATCCAGCAGCAGTTTTGAACACACTGGGTCCTGGCCCCAAAAAGCAGAGAAAAGCGGGTGTCCTTCCTGGCAGGGACTTGTGCAGAGGCGCACAAGGGCCCTGCGCTCCTTTGCTCCAGGCTCAGCCCCTTCCAGCTCCCCCCTCAGCTCTCTGGTTCTCCAGACCTTCCCAGCTCCTCAGCCCTCCTGGTTCTCAGCCCTTCAGCTCCCTCAGCCCCTCTTGTCCCTGCCAGCCCCTTCCCAGCTTCCTCAGCCTCTCGGACGGCTTCCAGCTCCCTCAGCCTCTCCAGCCGCCTTCGCCCGAGCTCCCCGCAGCCATCTACCGATAAGCACACTTCCCAGCTCCCTCAGCCTCCCCGGACCGCTTCCCAGCTCCTCAGCCTCCCGGAACCCTTCCCAGCTCCCTCAGCCTCTCCCGGACCCTTCCGCAGCTCCCTCAGCCTCTCCGGACGCATTCCCAGCTCCCTCAAGCTCTCCGGACGGCATTCAGCTCCCTTCAGCAGCTCCCAGCACCCCCCAGGGCCGTTCCCGGCGGGATGCAGATGCGGGCCTCACGCTGGGCCCTCCGCGTTCCAGCAGCAGTTTGAACGCACCTGGGCCCTGGGCCCCCGCAGGCTGGCCTCGTGCAGGGGCGTGAATGGATGTCGTAGGTGCGGGCGAGTTGAACGAGGGCCTGCTCTCGATCAGCTGCTGCAGCTGCGCGCTGAATGCCCCTCGGATAGCGCGGCCTCGTGCCCGGCGTCCGGTCTGACCCGTGACAGCAGGGAGATTTGTGGGAATCGCTCGGGGATTGGACGGAAGAGTGAGCGCTGGTCCACAGAGCATGTTGTTATGAAAAATCTTTCCTTAGCATTTTTCCATCCTGAGAAGCTAAGAGGCTCAGAACAAAATGTAACGCAATGGTTATCTGCTTGCGTGTGGGAAATGATGAGAGGTGGATCTGTGATTGGTCCTCATGTGGTTGTTTCTAATTAATGGCAATTACAGCCCAGCTGGCTCGGACTCTCTGTGAGAGTCACAGGGTTTTTGTATCATTCCATCTTTTTCTTCTGATGAAATCCTTTCTTTCTAATTCTTTTAGTATAGTTTTTAATATAATAGTGTGTCATAAACGATCATTAATCAGGCTTACTGAAGCACGTGAGTCAGATCCTTCATCCCTTTCCACATCCTCAGACCCTGTGCAACCAGCACACACAAGGATGAGACAAGAGATCTCTAAAGCCAGGCCGTGGAATTGGGGCTTTATTGCAAAAGGGCCTGGGTGCGGGCCTTTTGGGATTTGGGTTTATTGAAATGGCCTGGGTTGCAGGCGCCCTGCTGGGATTGTGGGGTTTATTGCAAAGAGGCCTGGGTGGTTTAGGGGCCTGCTGGGATTTGGGTTTATTGCACAAGAGGCTGGGTGCAGGTGCATATTTATGGGATTTGGGGTTTATTGCAAAGGGCCTGGGTGCAGGCCCTGTTGGATTCGGGGTTTATCTCGCAAGGGCTGAGGTGCAGGGCACTGCTGGGATTGGTTTATTGCAAGGCCATGGGTGCAGGGGCCTAGGCTGGGATTTGGGTTTATTGCCACAGGGCCTGGGTGGCAGGGACCGCTGGGATTTGGGGTTTATTGAAAGGACCTGGTGCAGGGCTTTTGGGATTTGGGGTTATATTGCCAAAGAGTTTTGGGTGGGCAGGGGCCTGCCTGGGAATCTGGGGTTTTATTGCAAAGGGGCTGGGTGCCCGGGGCCTGACTGGGAGCCCCAGCCACAGCTCAGAGCAGGCGCTCCGAGGGTTAGAGAGGATGAGAGGGTAAGGGAGTAAGGGAGTAAAAAAGGTAAGAGAGTAAACAGGGTCTAGAGTGAAGTTCCGTACAAACAATAAATCTTCTTCTGTGTGTGAATATTCTAATTCCTCACTAACGCAATCTAGTACAATACACAAATCCCACAGCATTTTCCATACAGCCTATAAGAATTATTACCTTACGCACAGGGTTATCATTTTAAGGCGCTAAAAACCTCCTTCTTTGGGCCCCTTCTGCAGTACATCTCACGCAGGGTCTGCTCTGACCCCTCTCGCGCAGCTGTCCTGCAACAGAGGAATTGTTCCATCAAGAAAGGGAATCACCACCTTCAGGTGTGGCACACACCATTTGTTTCCCAGTTGTTCAGATAAAAGGATCTCACAGCTTGCTTTCTTTCAATCTCAACTTATATTTCTCCCATATTCTCAAAATCTTTTGCCCAGCCAATCATATTTATAAGGCTTTTCCTGTTTCCTCTGCCCAACAGAGTTTTTAGAGATATAGACCGTTTTTTTTGTGGGGAAGAAGAAGTGTAAAATTCTAGTTTTGGTCATTATCTATTCGCACAGTGACTTCAGCTCATACATAGAAGACCTCCACCCCTGGCCTTGGTCCCTGCTGGGATGGAAAATTCATGTTGTTTTGTCTCTTCCTGGAAAAATTAACGCGCGTCTGGGAGAAAATATCCATTTGGGTAGAAAATATCTGCAGTTTGTGGAGAATTTAACCAGTTGTGGGAGAATATACAATTTGGGAGAAATATCCATTTGGTAGAAAGTAGCAATTTTGGAGAAAATGTACAAGAATTTGCGCGTAGAAAATATCCATATGGGAAAAAAAAACCCTTCGGAAGAAAATGCCAAGTTTGGTGCAGTAAAATTACGCAACTTTGGGGGAAGAACAATCTTTGGGAGAAAATATCCGTTTTGGGAGTTACCCCATTTGGGAGAATATACACCAATTTGGGATGAATAATACCAATTTGGGGCAAATAGGCAATTTTGGAGACGCACATTTTGCCTGCAGAAGGATGAAATTCCATAATCCATTCTGGTTTGAAGATGCTGGAGCTGGAAAATCCATGGCAAATAATCCGCATAAAAACTGCAATTGTACTTCCATCCTGCCAAGGGAGAATGGAGGACTTGTTTCATATTGGGATGTTTCATGGATGTTTTTTCTCCTGAAAATGTACCAATTTAGGTATCCATGGATAGATCTGGATTTCCGGAGGGAGCATGGACAAGAGCTGGGATCCAGGAAAATTGCTCCAGCACAACTCAAAAATATATACAATTACATAGTGATATCCTGCAAGAACATGGGATAAATAGGGCTGGGATCAAGGAAAACCTGAGCCCTAAAAAATCTCAGCTCCCCAACTCAAAAATCCTTTCCCAAACTCTGGATTCCTGCAGAGAACATGGGAAAAGGGCTGGGACAAGGAACACCTCAGCCCACTGCAAAAATCCCTTCCCAAACCTGCTGGACTCTTGGAGGAACAAGGAGAGCTAAGATCTAAAGGAAAAACTCAGCCCCACCCTCAAGAATCCCTCTGATTCCTGCAGGAATTATGGGCTGACCTGGAAGGATGAAAAGGCCTGGGGATCCCAAGGAGAAACTCAGCATAACTCAAATCCCTTCCCAAACTCTGGATGTCCTGCAAGAAATGGGAAACGGGCTGGGATCAAGGAAAACTCAGCCCCAACTCAAAAATCTCTCTGGATTCCTTGGAGGAACATGGCTGGCTGCAAGGAGAGCTGGGATCAACATGGAAAATCAACAAAAATTCAGCCAACCCAAAAATCCCTTCCAAACTCTGGACTTCCTGGAGGAACGAGGAGAGCTTGGGATTTCAAAGGAAAAAATCCCCCCCAAAAAAAATCAGCACCACCCCAACCGCAGAAAATCCCTTCCCAAACTCTGGATTCCTGAGAAATGGCTCGGGTAAGATGCAATAGGAGAGCTGGGATCAGAAATATTTCTTAAGAGTGGGTAGAGACTCCTCCAAAAAAACTCAGCCCAACTCAAAAATCCCTTCCGCAAAAAAGTCCCAGAGCCTTGGAAAAAGGAAGTTCTCGACCTCCAGCACCTTTGCATCAGCACCCAGACCGGGCAATTTTGCTCACGTGCACTGTGAGGTGACAATGTCACCTTCTCTCCAGGATGGGTGCTGCTTTGGAGTGGCACTGGTAAAAAACAGCTCCCATGTGTTAATGGCAGCCTCTCAATTAAAAAAACAAATAAACAAAAAGAAAAACAAAAAAACCAAAAAACAAAAAAAAAAAAAAACAAAAAAAAAAAAAGGGAAAGTTCTGAGTCCCAACTTTTTCACAGGGATTGTTCGCGCCTGTTTGGGAGATAGCCTCATTCCATACTTCCGGATCCTGGGCAGGTGGTTTTCCTTGCCTTTGGAGCTCCGTCAGTATAGAGATATATCTCTCACTCGCTCACGCGCACGGGAGGCAGTATAGATCCATAGGAACGGATGGAGAGCTGCAGAGGGGACTGGGGACATTAGGGCTGCCATGGAGCACCCCAGGGAGAGTGCACTGCCACGAGGGCAGGCATGGATGGGAGTCTTGTGCAATGCGCAGGAAATTCTGGCTGGGCTGGAATTGCCAGAGCAGCTGGGGCTGCCCCTGAGAGTCCCTGCGAATGTCCAAAGGCCGGGTACTTGGGAGCAGTGCCTGGGATGGTGGGATTGGAATTGGGATGGGATTTTGAAGGGCCTTCGCACCCAAACTGCTCTGGGATTTCTGGATTTTGGAACACTCGAATCCATCCCAAGGGATTTTTTGGAAAATGGGGATGGAAAAAGGAAGGGAATCCCTTCCAATCCTTCCCAAGGGAATTCCCTCCATTCCGCAGCTCTCCAGCCTGGGATTGGATCATCCCACCCCGAACTCCTCTCTAGAAGCGAATTTTGGGATCTGGTGGGTTTCATGGGAATTTTCTCAGGGCTCCAGGAAGGGTCTCCCTTCCCTTTTCCATCCTCCATTTTCCATACAAATCCGCCTTGATTCCGTCGCAGTGTTCCAAATCCCAGAATCCCCGAGCAAGTTGGGTGGGAAGGGCCCTTCAATCCCATCCATTCCAATCGCCACCATCCCAGGCTGGCCTCCAAACCCTGGCCTTTGGCCATTGCAGGGATGGCAGGGGCAGCCCCAAGCTTGCTTGGCATTCCAGGCCCAGCCAGGGAATTCCTCATTGCCAAGATCCATCCATGCCTGCCCTCTTGGCAGTGGAGCCATTCCGCTGGGTGCTGTCCCTGCAGAGAGATGTAAGTGTGCAGGCCCTCTGCAGCTCTCCATCCTCATTTGGATTTGCCTCCTCCTGACATAAAAACCACGAGGAGCTCAGGCAAGGAAACCATCCTGCCAGGGATCCTGGCAAAGGAATGAAGGATCTCCAAACCAAGGGGAAAATCCCTGTGAAACTGTTGGACCCGAATTTCCCTTTTTTTTTTTTGTTTTTTTTTTTTTTTTTTTTGTTTTTTTGGTTTTTTGTTTTTTTTGTTTTTTTGTTTTTTTTGTTTTTGTTAAAATGAGAGGCTGCATTAACACAGGGAGCTGTTTTTTACTCAGTGCCACCTCAAAGCGCACCCCACCTGAGAGAAGGTGCATTGTCACCGCGTAAGCACGTGCCACGTGAGCCAAAATTGCCCCGTGCTGGTGCTGAGCCAAGGGCTGGAGGTGGGAACTTCTTTTTCCAAGCTCTGTGGACTTTTTTGGGAAGGGATTTTTTGAGTTGGGCTGAATTTTTTTGGGTGAATTTTTCTTTGATCCAGCTCTCCTGTACCCAGCCCATGTTTTCCTCCAGGAATCCGAGTTTGGGAAGGGATTTTTTGGGTTGGGCTGAGTTTTTTTGGGGTGGATTTTTTCTTGATCCCAGCTCTCCTGCAGTTCCTCAGGAATCCAGAGTTTGGGAAGGGGATTTTTTGGGTTGGGCTGAATTTTTTTTTGGGTGGATTTTTCCTGATCCCAGCTCTCCTTGCAGCCAGCCATGTTCCTTCAGGAATCCAGAGGGATTTTTGAGTTGGGCTGAGTTTTTTCTTGATCCAGCCGCTTTTCCCAGTGTTCTTGCGGAATCCAGAGTTTTTGGGAAGGGCTTTTTGGAGTTCTGCTGAGTTTCTCCTTGATCCCAGCTCTTTCTCTTCGCCAGTCAGCCCATATTCCTGCAGGAAATCGCAGAGGGATTCTTGAGTTTGGGCTGAGTTTTTCCCTTGTCTTAGCTCTCCTTGTTCCTCCAGGGTCCAGAAGTTTGTGGAAGGGATTTTTGAGTTGGGCTGAGTTTTTCCTTGATCCAGCCCTTTTCCAGTTCTTTTGGCGGAATCAGAGTTTGGGAAAGGATTTTTTGAGTTGGCTGAGTTTTTTTTGGGCTTGAGTTTTTTCCTTGATCCAGCCCTTTTCCATGTTCTTGCAGATCCAGAGTTTTGGGACAGGGATTTTTTGCGGTTGCTGCTGAGAATTTTCCTTGAATCCCAGCTCTTTTTCCATGCTCCTCCGGGAATCCAGATTCCATGGATCTTTTCTCCAAATTGGTATTTTCAGGAGAACAACATCATGAAAAATCCATAATATGAAAAATCTCCATTTCTCCCTTGGCAGATGGAACAATTGCAGTTTTTATGGGATTATTGCATGGATCTTTCCAGCTCCAGCATTTCAAACAGAATGGATTTATGGATTTTCATCCTTCCTGCAGGGGCAAATTGGGTTTTCTCCAAATTGCTATTTTCTCCAAATTGGTATATTCTCCAAATTGGTATATTCTCCAAATTGGTATATTCTCCAACCGGATTATTTTCTCCAAATGGATATTTTTCTCCGGCAAATGTGTAATTCTTCTCGCTAATTGGTATTTTCTTCCGAATGGGTATTTTTTCCGGCATATGGATATTTTCTCCCAAATTTTGTATTTTCCTCCAAAATGCTACTTTCTCCAAAATGGATTATTTTTCTCAAAATTGGTATATTCTCCCAAATGGTATATCTCCCAAACTGCTATTTCTCGCAAATGGATATTTTCTCCGACTGGTAAATTTCCAGGAGAACAACATGGATTTTTTCCATCCCCGCAGGGACGCAAGCCAGGTGGATTTTTATTGTTATGAGCCTGAAGTCCCTGTGGAGATAGAAATGAACCAAAGAATGAATTTTTAAGCACTTCTTTTCCACAAAAAAACGGAATTCCTAAAAACTCTGTTGGGGCAGATGCAAACAGGAAAAGCCTTATAAATATGATTGGCTGGCAAAAGATTTTGAGAATATTGGAAATATAAGTGAGAACTTGAAATGAAAGCATAGCTTTGAGATCCTTTAGTTACTGACAACTGGGAAACCAATGGTGTGGCCCGCTGAAGGTGAATTCCTTTTGATGGAACAATCTCCTCCTGCTTGCAGACAGCTCCAAGGGTCAAGCAGACGCCTGCCTAGCTTGGCAGAAGGGGCAAGAGGAAGTTTTTTAGGGTTTAAAATGTAACCTGTGGGTAATGTAGATAATTCCTTATAAGGCTGTAATGGAAAATGCTGTGGGATTTGTGTATTGTACTACGATTGGTTAGTGAGAATTAGAATATTAAACACAGAAGAAGATTTATTGTGTGTTAACGGAACTTCAACCTCTTACGCCTTTTACTCTCTTAGCCTTTTTTTACTCCTTACTCCTTAACCCTCTATCTCTCTACCCCTCGGGGCTGCTCTGAGCTGTGGCTGGGGCTCCCAGCAGGCCCTGACCCAGGGCCTCTTTGCAATAAACCCAAATCCCCGCACGGCCCTGCACCCAAACTCTTTGCAATAAAGCCCAAATCCCAAAAGGCCCTGCGCCAGGTCCTTGTGCAATAAAACCCAAATCCAGCGGGTCCGCTGCACCCAGGCCCTGTGCAATTAAACCCCAAATCCGCAGCTAGGGCCTGCACAGGGCCCTTTGCAATAAACCCAAATCCCGCAGCAGGGCCCTGCACCCAGGCCCTTTGCAATAAACCCCGAATCCAGCAGGGCCCTGCACCCAGGCCTTTGCAATAACCCCCAAATGCCAACAATGCCCGCTGCACCCAGGCCCTTTTGCAATAAACCGCCAAATCCCAGCAGGCCCCTGCACCCAGGCCCTTTGCAATAAACCCCAAATCCAGCAGGGGCCCTGCCACCCAGGCCCTTTGCATAAAACCCAAATCCCCAAAAGGCCCCTGCACCCAGGCCCTTTGCAATAAACCCCAAACCTTCCACGGCCTGGGCTTTAGAGATTCTTGTGTGCTGGTGTTCACAGGGGTCTGAGGATAGGAAGGGGATGAGGATGCTGACTCCAGCGTTATCAGCAAGCTGATTTATGATTTTATGATATATTATTATATTAAAATATACTAAATAGAATAGAAGAAAGGATTTCATCAGAAGGAAAAAGAATGCGAATATAACAACGCCTGTGACTCTCATGAGGAGTTCCGAGACCAGTGGGCTGCTGATTGGAGCATTAATTAGAAACAACCAGACATGAGACCAATCACAGATCCACTGTTATGTTCCACCGCAGCATGAATCATAACCGATTGTTTACATTTTGTTCTGAGCCTCTTAGCTTCTCAGGAGGAAAAAATGCCTAAGGAAAGCGATTTTCGTAAATACATGTTGTGACACTCTCATCTCCGTCCATCCGACATTGCCCCAATCTCCCTGCTGGTTTCCCAGGTTTCTGGGCAGACCGGACGCGGTGACGAGGCCCGCGCCGAGGGGAGATCGGGCAGCTGCAGCAGCTGATCGAGAGGCGGCGCCTGCGTCAACGCCGTCACCTAGACTCCATCACGCCCCTGCACGAGGGCCAGCCTGCGGGGCCCAGGCCCAGTGCGTCAAACTGCCTGCTGGAACGCGGGGGCCAGGTGTGAGCCCGCTCTGAATCCCGCCGGGAACGGCCCTGGGGGGGTGCCTGGAGCTGGCTGCAGGAGCTGGGAATGGTCGCGGAGAGGCTTGAGGGAGGCTGGAATGGTCCCGGAGAGGCTGAGGGAGCTTCGGGAAGGGTCCGGGGAAGGCTGAGGGAGCTGGAAGGGTCCGGAGGCTAGGGAGCTGGGAAGGTCCGGGGTGAGGCTGAGGGAGCTGGGAAAGGGTCCGAGAGGCTGCGGGAGCTGGGAGGGGCTGAGAGGCTGAGGGAGCTGGAAAGGGTCCGGGAGAGGCTGAGGGAGCTGGGACGGGGCTGTGAGGCAAGGGAGGGGCTGAGGGAGTGGGAAGGGGCTGGAGAACCAGGAGGGGCTGAGGGAGCTGGGAAGGGTCTGGAGAACGCAGGAGAGGCCTGAGGGGAGCTGGGGAAGGGCTGAGCCTGGAGGCAAAGGAGGCTCAGGGGCCCTTGGGCTCTGCACCATAGTTCCCTGCCAGGAGACGGACTAAGCCCTGCTTTTGTCCTTCTGCTTTTTTTGGGCCAGAGCCTAGGTGGTGTCAAACGTCTGCTGGATGTGGGGGCCAGGTGTGACCCGCTCTGATCCTGCTGGAATGCCCTCTGGGTGGATGCTGGAGCTGTTTGTGCACTGGGACATCGCGACACATCCGGCGGGGGGAATGGGAGAGGGTCTGGGTGGGCTGCATGCTGGGTTTGGGGATTCAGTCCAGAAGGTTCTGGAGGGGTTGGAGAGTGTTCCAGGGAATGGAGGCTGGGGAGGGGCTGAGGGCTGAGGGAGCTGAGAAGGGTCTGGAGAACCAGGAGGGGCGAGGGAAGCTGGGAAGGGTCTGGAAGAACCAGGAGAGGCTGAGGGAGCTGGGAAGGAGTTCCTGGAGAACCGGAGGGGCTGAGGGAGCTGGGAAAGGGTCTGGAGAGGCTGAGGGAGCTGGGAAGGGTCTGGAGAACCAGGAAAAGCCTGAGGGAGCTGGGAAGGGTCTGGAGAACCAGGAGAGGCTGAGGGAGCTGGGAAGGGTCTGGAGAACCAGGAGGGCTGAGGGAGCTGGGGAGGGTCGGGAGAACCAGGAGGGGCTGAGGGAGCTGGGAAGGGGGTGGAGAGCCCAGGAGGGGTGAGGGAGCTGGGAAGGGGTCTGGAGAACCAGGGGGGCTGAGGACGCTGGGAAGGGTCCTGGACAGAACCAGGAGGGGCTGAGGGAGGCTGGGAGGGCTGAGCCTTGGAGCAAAGGTGGCTCAGGGGCCTTGTTGCTCTGCACAAGTCCCTCCCAGGAGGGGACCAGCCTGCTATTCTTAAACCTGCTTTTCCCTCCTTTTTAACTGCTTTTCCACTCCTTTTAACCTCTTTACTGCTTTCCCTGCCTTTTTTGCCTACTTTACCCTTGCTTTTTTTTGTACTTTTAACCCGTTTTCGCCTGGCTTCTCCTCTTTTCCCTGCTTTTAACCTGCTTTTCCTGCCTTTTCCCTAATTTAAACGCTGTTTTATCCTGCTTTCCCTGCTTTCCGCCTGGTTTTAACCTGCTTTCCCACCAATTTTTCCCTACTTTGACTGTTTTTCCCCTACTTTTAACCTGTTTTTTCTCGCGCCTATGTGTTTAACTGCTTTTCGCCCTGTTTTCACTAGGTTTTTCCGTTTAGTATCGCATAGATATAGTGTCACCAATGCAGATGCATTGGCCTTGCTAGTTGTCGCCCTGCGTGTGCTTTCCTACCTTCTACCTCACCTTTTTAACTTTGGCTCTCTCTCGCTTGACTATGTCTCTCTCTCTCTCTAACCTGCTTACCCCCTGTTTTAACCTGTTTTTTTCCTGCTTTTACGCTGGCAGTTTTTAACTTGCCTTTTCACTCTGCTTTTCCTGTTTTAACCTGTTTTTATTCACTCTTTTTCACCTACTTTTTTAACTTTGCTTTTCTTGCTTTAATATAAACGCATGCTTTTACCTCCTTTCCCTACTTACTGTTGACCTGCCCTTTTCCCTACTTTTAACATCTTTTCACTTGCTTTTCACTGCTTTTGCACTGCTTTTTCACTGCTTTTCACTGCTGTTTAACCTGCTTTTAACCTGCTTTTAACTTGCTTTAAACTTGCAGTTCCCCCTGCTGTGTTACCATTTTCCCTATACGGTGTGTTTCCTTACAGTGTGATTATACCATGAAGATTGAAGCTGTCCACGTGTGTGTCGGCGCCCTCGCTTTCCTTGCTTTAATTTCTGTTTTTAACCTCCTTTTCGCCTACTTTTAACCGCTGCTTTTCCTGCTGTTTTAACCTGTTTTGTTAACCTGTTTTTTTTCCTTACTTTTAACCCTGCTTTTTTAACCTGCCTTACCCCTTACTTATAACCTGTTTTTCGCTGCTTTGTCCCTGCGATTTTAACCTGCTTTCCCTACGGTTTCCTTCCTTTTTACGCAGTTTTTTTAACCTGTTTTTTCCTAAATTTTAACTTGTTGTTCCCTGCATATATGTACGCCGCTGCTTTTCCCTGCTTCTTTAACCTGTTTTTCTATAGATATTTCTCGTGTTCACTCTCTCTCTCCGCTGTGACTTTTTCCCTGTTTTTAACCGATTTGTCCCTGCTCTCTCTCTCAACCTGACAATGTCTTTCTCGTGTTTTAACCACTGGGTTTGTTTTCCCCTGCTTTTAACCTGGTTTTGTCCTGTTTTTACCGCCTTTTTCCCTGCTTTTAACCCGCTTTTCACCTGTTTTTCCCTGTTTTTCCCTGGATTTAAATCTGCTTGTTCCTGCTTTTAACCTGCTTTTCCCTGTTTTTAAACGTGGCTTTTAGCCTGTTTTTCCCTCCTTTTAACCTGTTTTTTAACCTTTTTTAACCTACTTTTAACCTTTGCTTTTCCCTGCTTTCCCTGCTTTTAGCCTGTTTTTAGCTGTTTTTAACCTGTTTTTTCACCTGTTTTTAACGCTGTTTTTAACGCTGTTTTTTAACCTGCTTTTCCCTGGGATTTAACGCTGCTTTTCCCTGCTTTTAACCTGCTTTTCCTGGTCTTTCTAAACCTGCTTTTCCCCTGCTTTTTAACTGCTTTTCCCCTGTTTTCGCCTGGTTTTAACCTGCTTTCCCCTGTTTTTAACGTGAACTTTCTGCACCTTTTAACGCGCTGATTTTGTTCTAACTGTGTTGCTGTCTTTTTCCTTGGATTATATATAAACCTGCTTCATGTTCCGCTGTTTTTAACCTGCTTTCCCGCGCTGGATTTAACCCGCCCTTTTCCCTGCTTTTAGACCGCTTTCATATAGACTTTTAACCTGGGTGTTTCCCTGGCTTTTAACAACCGCTTTTCCTGTTTTAACCCGTTTTTTTCGCCTGTTTTTACCGTTTTCCCGCTGTGTCCGTCTGTCCGGCCAGGTTGGACGCGCGGAACATCGAGGCAGGCACGCCGCGCTGTGCGAGTCGTGCGCCTCGGGCAGCGTGGAGTGCGTGGCGGGTG
>NDFG01000508.1:31296-47184 GCA_002167245.1 Sporophila hypoxantha
CCGGTGACGAGCAGTCCCTTGGCCAATCCAACCCCATACTGGTCCAGTTAAGCCAATCCCAGTCCGTACTGGTCCAGGACACCCCGGTGCCCCTGGTGTCCCGCCAGGCCACCCGTTCATATGACCGTGGGCTGCGTGGCCGGTGGACGAGGAGTCCTTACGAGGTCTTACAAGGAGCTCTTTTGACCCCGTATCCAGGAACAGGCACGGCGGCTACAAACCCACTGGACTCAAGCCACCAGGCACCCGACCTCAACCACGAGAAAACCTCAAGGGTCAAGGGGTCCCCAATAAATTTGAGGGGGTCCCCAAAAATTGGGAGGGTCCCCGAAAAAATTTTGGAGGGTCTAAAGGTCTCAGGAGGGCAAGGGAAGGGGTGACAGGGCCACCATGGGAGACACCAACGAACCAGCACCGCACCGACCTCACCACGAGAAAGCTCAAAGGTTGGTTGGGGGAACACCCAATTTGGAGGGGTTCCAAAATTTTGGGAGGGGGTCCTCAAAAAATTTTTTTTTGGGGGGATCCCCAAAAATCTGGGAGAGGTACCCCAAAATCCAGGAGGTTCCCCCCTAAAGGTCTCCAGGAGGCAGGGAAGGGGGACGGGCCACCATGGGGTGACACCAATCGACAAGCAACAGCACCCAACCTCAACGCATGAGAACCTCAAGGTCAGGGGGCCTCCGAAAATTCGAGTAGGGGGTCCCCAAAATCTGGGAGAGTCCCCAAAAAATCCCAGAGGGGTTCCCTAAAGGTCCTGCAGGGCAGGGAAGGGGTGATGGGGCACACCAACTGGGGTGACAACATTGACAAGCACAGCACTGACCTCAAACACGAGAACCTCAAGGTCAGGGGGTCCCAAAAATCTCGGGGCGGGTCCGCAAAAAATTTGGGAAGGGGGTCCTCAAAATTTGGGGGGATCCCCAAAAAATCTGGGAGAGGTCCCCGAAATCGGGAGGGTCCCTAAAGGCTCAAGCAGGGCAGGGAAAGGGTGGCAGGGCCACAATGGTACACACGACCAAGCACCGACACCGACCTCAACCACGAGAACCTCAAGGTAGGGGGGCCCGAAAATTCGGGGGGTCCCCGAATTTGGGAAGGGGTCCCCGAATTTGGGAGGGGTCCCTAAAGGTCTCAGCAGGGCAGGGAAGGGGTGACGGGGCCACCAATGGGGTGACACGACGGACAAGCACCACACCGACCTCAAAGGAGAACTCAAGGTCAGGGGGTCCCCAAAAAATTTGGGGCTGGTCCCAAAAATTTGGGAGGGGTGGCCCAAAATTGGAGGGTCCCCCAAAATTTGGAAGGGTTCCTAAAGGTCCTCAGGAGGGCAGGGAAGAAGGTGAACAGGGCCACCATGGGTGACACCACAAAAGCCTCCCACCAACAAAAACGACCTCAACCAGGGAGAAGCTCAGTCCCCCCCAAAATTTGGGGTGTCCCGAAATTTGGGAGGGTCCCCAGAATTTGGGGAAATCCCAAAGTTCTCAGGAGCACAAGGGCAAGAAGGGGTGGACAGCGCCAACCATGGGTGTCCCCACAAAGACACGCTCAAGGAGGGGTTTTGGTGGATTTTTTTGGGTTTTTTTTGAGAGATTTTGGGTTTTTTTGGGGGGGGGGAATATTTGGGGTTTATTTTGAGCTGAAATTTTGGGATATTTTGAGGTGATTTGGGGACATTTTTTGGGGTGATTTTGGAGTATTTTTTGGGTGTCCCTGACCACGTTTTTTTGGGGTTCCTCCAGGCGGGGAGCGACCTGGACCCCAAGTACGTGCTGAGCAGCGAGGGGTCTCAGAACGGGAGATATTTGGGTATATTTTGGATTATTTTGAACAAGATTTTTGGTGATATTTTTTTTGGTGATTTTTGTGATATTTTTGGGGTGATTTTGGGGTATTTTTTGGGTGTCCTGACCCCAGTTTCGGGCTGCCCAGGGCGGGGAGGACCTGGAACCCCAAAGTACGTGCTGAGCAGCCGGAGCGTGACACAGGGCGGATATTGGGGTGATATTTTGGTAATATTTTGATTATTTTGAGCAGAATTTTTTTTGAGGTTTTTGGGGTGGATTTTGGGGTATTTTTTGGGGTGTCCCCTGACCGCCGTTTTTTCGGGCTCCCCAGGTCGGGGAGACCTGGACCCCAGACGTGCTGAGCAGTGCGGGGGTCTCAAGCACGGGAGATATTTTGGGTATATTTGGAATTATTTTGAACAGGATTTTTGAGTTTTTTTTGGGGTGATTTTTGTTGAATATTTTTGGGGTGATTTTGGGGTATTTTTGGGGTGTCCCTGACCCCGTTTTGGGGTTCCTCAGGGCGGGAGGACCCTGCCCCCAGTACGTGCTGAGCAGCGGACGGGCCCTTGACAACAGGGGCGGATATTGGGGTGGATATTTTTGTATATTTTGGATTTATTTTGGAACAGAATTTTTTGAGGTTTTTTGGGTGATTTTGGGCGTATTTTTTGGGGTATTTTTGGGGTATTTTGGGGTGTCCCTTGACCCCGTTATTTGGGGCCCCAGGGCGGGGGAGGACCTGGACCAAGTCACGTGCTGAGCAGTGTGGGGGTCTCAAAAATGGGAGATATTTATTGGGGTATATTTTTGGATTATTTTGAACAGAATTTTTTGGTGATATTTTGGGGTGATTTGTGATAATTTTTGGGGTGTCCCTGACCCCGTTTTCGGGCTACTCCAGGGCGGGAGGCCTGGACCCCAAGTACGTGCTGAGTGCAGTGGGAGCTTGTGGACACAGGGGCGATATTGGGTGATTATTTTGGATTATTGATTAATTTGAACAGAATTTTTTGAGGTGTTTTGGGGTGAAATTTTTGGGGTAATTTTGGGGTATTTTTGGAGTGTCCTGACCCGTTTGTTGGGCTCCCCAGGGGCGGGGCAAGGAACCTTTCCTGGACCCCAAGACGTGCTGAGTCCAGCGCGGGGGTCCTCAATGAACAGGAGATATTTTGGGTATATTTGGGTGATTATTTGGGGTATTTTGAACCAGCAATTTTTATTGAGGTTTTTTGGAGTGATTTTTGGGGGTATTTTGGGGTGTCCTGACCCCCGTTTTTGGGGCGCCCCAGGGCGGGGTAGGACACTGGACCTCCAAGTAACGTGCTGAGCAGACTCGCGTGCGCACCGGCCGCAGCATCAAGGGGTACTCGCTGCTCCCCCAGCAGCCGCGGGGGAGCGCCGCGCCATCGAGAAGCTGTCAGTCAACAGGTGAGGGCGGGGCAATAAAGGGGCGGGGCCCTTAAAGGGGTGTGTGTCTGAGAGGGTGGGGGTTGGGTGGTTGATAGTTGGTTGGGTGCGGTAAAAAATGGTTGGGGTCGGATTGGTGTGGTCAAGAATGTGGGTGGGGGTTGGGTGGCGTGGTCTAAAGGGGTGTTGGTTCGGCCGTGGGCGTGGCTTTTAAGGTGGGGTTGGATGGTTAAAGTTGGATTGGGTGTGGGTCAGGAATGGATTTGGGATGGATTTGGATGGATTTCGGGATGGATTTTGGGATTAATTTGGGATGATTTGGGATGATTTGGGATCCGATTTGGGATTGATTGGGAGAATTTGGATGATTTGGGATGAATTTGGGAATGGGATTTGGGATTGAATTTGGGATTGGATTTTGGATGGATTTTGGGATTAATTTGGGATGAAATTTGGGAAAGGATTTGGGGATGGATTGGGATTTAATTTGGGGATGAATTTTTTGGGATGGATTTGGGATGAATTTGGGAATGGATTTGGGATTATATTGGGATGCATTTGGGATTAATTTTTGGATTGATTTTGGATGGATTTTGGGATGAATTTGGCGTGGAATTTTGGGATGGATTTGGCAACAGATGTGCCACACCAATCTGGCTGGGCGTGGCTTGGGCGTGCCCAGTCTGTCTTGGCGTGTCCTGGGCGTGTCCAGCCCGGCCATGGGGCGTGGGTTCAGGTGCACGCCCAGGTGCCTGACGCTGCGCCCCGCGCAGCCCCTGAACAGCCTGGGAAGGGGGAGGTTCCCAGGCAAGTAACTAACCCGCTGAAGGCCAGACGGACGCAAAGGAGCAGCAGCAAGCTCAATCGACGACCACTTCCTGTTTCGACAAGCCGTGTCCTGCGCTTGGCCTCGGGCATGGCCCGACGACTGGCCCGAGCCCGGCATCTGGTGGGCACCTGGGGGCACCTGGGGAGCACCTGGGGAGCACCTGGGGGCACCTTGGGGAGCACGCTGGGGGTACATGGGGACCTGGGGGACCTGGGAGCACCCTGGGGGCACCTGGGAAGGCATCTGGGGGGCACTGGGGGCAACTGGGGAGCACCTGAGCACCTGGGGGCCCATGGGGGGTGTTTGGGCGGTCCTTAAGGGGGTTCTTGGGGCAGTTGGGGGCACCTGGGGAGCCACCTGGGGAGCACCTGGGGGTACATGGGGACACCTGGGGGCACCTGGGAGGCGTCTGGGGGGCACCTGGGGGCAGCCTGGGGGGTGTTAGGGGGGTGGTCCACACTGGGGAGCAACTAGGGGGCACCTGGGGGCACATGGGGACACCTGGGGGCACCTGGGGGTAAATGGGGAGTGTTAGGGGGTCCTTAGGGGGTTTTATGGGGCAGTTGGGGGCACCTGGGAGGTACCTGGGGGCAATCTGGTGGGCACCGGGGCACCTGGGGGCACATGGGGGCAACCTGGGGGGCACATGGGGGGAGTGTTAGCGGGGGTCCTTAAAGGGGTTCTTGGGGGCAGTTGGGGGGCAGCCTGGGCAGGTACCTGGGGGCACCTGGGGGAGTGTTTGGGGGGTCCTTAGGGGGGCAGTTGGGTCCACTTGGAGGGACCTTGTGGCATACTGGGGGACACTTGGGGACAATCCTTGTGGCACTGACTACCTGGCAGCCCCTGGGCGGGGGTTCATGGGACAGCTGGGGACAGCTGGGAGGTGCCAAAGGATGTCCCCCCGATGTCCCCGTTTGATGTCCTCCAATGTCCCCATGGCTGTGATGTCCCCATTATGGGGGTCTCTCCTGTCTTGGGGGCCCTCTCTGGCGTGTCCCGTGCTCGTCCCTCGATGTCCCCAATTGTCTCTGATGTCACCCACAATTTCCCCAATTATCCTCTGATCGTGTCGCAAGTGTCACCCTCGATGTACCCAGTGTCCCACTGATCTCCCCCATTATGGGGTCTCTGCTTTTGGGGTGCTCTGGGGGTGTCCCTCGGTGTCCCCCCGATTGTCCCGCTTCGATGTCCCCCGGGTGTCCCCCCAGGCAATATGCAATGCCTCATGCCGACAAGGGAAACGACAACAAGACGTTCCTGGTGTGGGTGAACGAGGAGATCAACCTGCGCGTCATCTCCATGGAGAAGGGCGGCAACATGAAGGCGGTGTTCGCGGCGCTTCTGCGTCGGCCTTCAAGTAAGGTATGGGGACATCTGGGGACCATTGTGGGACCATTTGGGGACAGGTGGGCACTTTGGACAAGGGAGACAATTGGGGACAGGTGGACCTGGGAGCATTGAGGGGCTGGAGCACGGGTTAGAGGACGAGGGGTGATTGGGGAGGTGGCAATTTTGAGACAAGTGGACTTTGGGGAATCATAGGAGAACTTTGGGACAGAGTGAATTCTGGGAAACAGGAAGAACTTTTGAGGACAGGGAGAAGGAATTGGCGCACAGTGACTTGGCAAAGGTGACATATTTGAGAGACACTAGAGGTGACATTTGAGGACATTGAGGTGAACATTTGAGGTGCCGACCACAACCTCTGATGCAGCCCCAGTGTGCCTGGGGTTCCAGGTGCCCAGGTGTTTATCTAGGTGTGCCCCCCAGGGCGCCAAGGTGCCATCCCCATTTTCCACTGCTGATGTCCTGCTTAGACTTTGTCCCGGAAATCGAGGGAGACTATCAACGAAGCGCCGGGGGCACCTGTTCGTAATGGACGAGAGACACCTGGCCTACAATCTCACGTCTGCCCGTCAACCTGGGACGCGGGCTGCGCGGGGGTCCACGTGAGCGCTGCAGCACCTAGGCCAGCACCCAATGTTCGAGGAAGATCCTCAAGCGCGCCTGCGCCTGCAGAAAACGCGGCGAGGTTGGGTATGCTGAAGCACAACTAGAACTGGGGTGGGGAGGCAGCACCAAAATATCGGCACCTGGAGGGGACAGGGAATCATCCCAAAGTCACCTAGGTGGTGAGAGAATTCCATCCGCAAAGTTTCTGGACCCTGGCGTGGATTAATGGACATTCAGATCTTGCAAGAACAATATCCATTGGAATCACCAAATTCAGACATGGGGAGAGTAGGTGAAACCGGCACACAAGTAGCAGCTTTGAACTGGGACTTCGTGGGACGAGGAAGATACCAAGTATCGAGCGATGGGACGACAAGGGACAACCAGACGAATGGTGGAGATTCCGATACCCAAGTCGGGGTCGAATTCGCATCAGAAAATTCACTACGGTGGAAAATAATTCATCTCAAACTCAACCTGGTGGGATGGTGACACCTACCAAAATCTCACTACGTGGGATGGAGGAGTTCCATCCCAAAATACACCTGGATTGGAAAGAGGAGACAGTCCCAAGTCCACCTGAGCAAGCACCCAAGTTCGAGGAGATCCTCAAGCACCTGCATGCAGAGCCATGGACAGGTGGTACCTAAGTCAACTGGGCTGGGTGGGAACTCCCAAAAGATTAACTAGACTGGTGGGAGAATTTCCATCACCAAGTTCAACCTGGAGAGAGATAATTCCATCTCAAGTTCACGCTGGTGGGAATTCCATCCTAAAATTGACTGGAATGGCGGAGTTCCATCCCAAGTCCACCTGGAGGGAAACAAATTCATCCAAAATTCACACCCGAAGGGGAAAATTCCATCCCAAATTCACTGGGACGAGAGAGTTTCATCCAAATATACCTGGGGGGAAATAGGGGCAGCCCAAGTCACCTGAGGCAAGCACCCGCAAGTTGAGGAGATCTGCTCAACGCTGCTGAGAAACAGAGGCCACAGTGGGAGCCTAAATACCTGGGTGGAGAAAATCCATCCAAAATTTACTGAGATGGGTGGGGAGAATCCAATTACCTGGAGGGGGAAATTCATCCTCAAAATTGACCTGGATGGCAGAGTTCCATCAAGTTCAACCATGGTGGGGGATTCATCCTCAAATTCACCTGGAGGTGGAATTCATCCCAAGTCACCTGGTGGGGACAGGACACCCAAATCACCTGGGTTGGGAAGCGGACACCCCAAAATCAGCCAGGAAGGGACCTGGTGGGGGAACCCCGATGGGCAGGAAGCGTCAGCGGTGTCCTGGGCGTGTCCGTGCCTATGATCCCACTCGTCGTCCGTCATGTCGTCCCTTTGTCTCGCGGAGGGTGAACGCGCGGCAATATGGTGGGACACATCTAGGGCCTGGATGGACAGGGAATGGTGCAGGAGGGTCAGTGGGGTGCCCAGTGGGGTGCTGGGAGTGTCCGTGGCGTCTGCCGTGCCTCATGACCCGTTGTCCGTCGACCCATGTCCGTCTCGCGCATCGTCTGTCCGTAGTGGGGTGGAGCGGCCGATGGCGGTGGTGGCGGCGACTGAACCATTGTGTCGTGACAGCAGGGGCTGGTACGGAGTGGGTAGTGGGGTGGTCAGTGTGTGTCCCAGCAGTGTCCTGGCTGTCCATGGCTGTCCTGTGCTTACTTGACTCGTCTGTCCGTCCATGCTGTCCGTCAGGCGGGGTGACACAGCAGTGTGGGCCATTGAGCGTGGGATGGCCAGGAGTCGACATTGGTGGTCTAGTGGTGCTGCAGGAGTGTAGCGGTGCCCAGGGTTGTCTTGTGCCTCGCTGACCCCACTCTGTCCGTCTGTCGCTGTCCAGGCGGGGTGGACAGCGGCCATGCCGGTGGTGACACGGACCATGGTCAGTGACATGCAGGGGCTGGTCAGAGTGTGACTAGTGGGTGGGTCAGTGGGTGGTCAGGAGTGGTCAGCTGGGTCCTGGCTGTCCGTGCCTCTCGCTGAGACCACCGTCACTCTGTCTCCGTCCCGTCTCATGTCTGTGTCCAGCGGGGTGGACACGAGCGGCGGTGGGACCATCAGGCACTGATGGGCAGGGGTGGTCAGGAGTGGTTCAGTGGGTGGTCAGCGGTGTCATGGCTGTCCCGTGCCTCACTGACGCTCGCTCTGTCCAGTCTGTCCGTCAGGCGGGGTGGACAAAGCAAAGTGTGGGGCCATTGAGCCGCGTGGGGATGGCCAGGAGTGGACAGTGGGTGGACAGTGGGTGCTCAGGAGCGGGTCCAGCGGTGTCCTGGCTGTCCGGTGCTCACCGACCCCGCATCTGTCGTTTCTGTCTGTCGTCCAGGCGGGGTGGACACGGCCGCGGTGGGAACATCAGACGCTGGATGGGCCAGGGGGCTGGTCAGGAGTGGTCAGATGGAGGTCAGGGTGTCTGGCTGTCACGTGCCTCGCTGACCAGCAATCTGTCACTCCCTCTGATCTTCGTCCAGGCGGTGGTGGACACGGCGCGGTGGGCGCCGTGTTCGACACTCCTGCCAACGCCGACCGCCTGGGCTTTTGGAGGTGGAGGCTTGCATGATGGTGGTTGGACGGTCAAGCTCGTGGTGGAGAGTGGAGAAGCAAGCTGGAGCAGAAGGCGCCGATGATGACATGATCCCGCGCCCAGAAATAGGGGAGGGGGCGGCCCGGGACCCAGAGCTCCCCCAGGGGCGGACGACTCATAGGGGAGGGGGTGGTATGGGGAACCCCCCAAAATCCCCCAGAGCGCCCCAATAAAACGCTTGCTGGTCCGGCTGCGCTGACGGTGGCTTTCAATTTGGGGAGGGGGCTGACGCCAAAATTTGGGGGTCTCAAGTAAAGGCAAGAGGGAGCCTCGACTCCACAGGGATTATTCACCCGGGGGGACCCAAAATTCTTCCTCCCGGACCCCTCCCATGACCGGGGAACCCCCCAAATCTACAGAGCGGCCCCAATAAACGCTGGCGTCTGGCTGCGTCAAGTGCTTTTCATTTGGAGGGGGCAATGCAAATTTGAGGGGTCCCAGAAATTACACAGTGACCCGCATAGCCAAGGGTCTTGGTTCTCTCTGGGGACCAAAATCTTCCCCAGCCTCCCGACCGTGGGGACCCCCCGCAAAATCCCCCAGAGGGCCCAATAATACGCTGCTGCTCCCACATGGGTGGGGGATTCAATTTGGCCACCGGGGCGGGACTCGAACCCGCGGCCCGAGGCGGCGCGGCCCGGCCGGGAGACGGCGCATGGCGGGGGCGGGGCCTCAGGGGGGCGGGGCCTCGGCGGGGCCAATGGTGAGGATGGGCGGGGATTAAAGAGGGAGGGGCGGTGTGGGGTGACGAAGAGAAGCCGCGGATGGGCGGGTGGGCGGGGATTGGAGAGGCCACGCCCATGTGTGGCGGCAAGGGACGGACAGAGGGCACGGGGGGGACGGTGGAGGGACAGAAGGACATGAAAGGGGACGGACATGAGGGACACGGGGGGGACACGAGGGACACAGGGGCGTTTGTCCCATCCGTTCCGAGGGTCACCCCGGGCTGGGGCCACCCCTGCCATGTGGGGGACATCGCCTGCAGGGGACTGTCCCTCTTGAGGGACATTGTTCTTCCTGGGGCCACCAACCCAGCTGGGGACATCACCATCGAGCCTGGGGGACATACTGCTTGGCTGATCCATTCTCCCTCCATGGGGACACCACTCCTGGATGGCAATTGGTCACCCTCTGAGGGACATCACCACAGGCTGTCCCATTGTCCTCCATGGGGACACCACCTGGCATGTCACTGTCACTCCTTGGTGACACCATCCCAGCTGGGGACATCACCATTGCATTGTCCCCATTGTCCTCCATGGGGACACCACTCTGGAGGGCATTGTCACCCTCTGAGGGACATCACCACTGGTTGTCCCTTGTCCTCTGTGGGGACACCCATCCTGGAGAGGAACTGCACCATCCGAGGGACAGTGTCACCCTCCTACCCGTGCACCAGCCCAGGCTGTTGCCAACCCAACCATGGCTGATCCCATTGTCTTTCCATGGAAACACCACTCTGAAGGGCATCGTCACCGCTCTGAGGCACATCACCACTGGTTGTCCCAATTGTCCTCATGGGACAACCATCCTGGAGTGGCTTGTCACTATCCTTGGTGACACCATCCGCAGCTGGGGACATCACCATTGCATTGTCCCATTGTCCTCCAGGGGAACCACCCTGGAGGGGATTGACCCTCGTGGTGCACCAGCCCAGCTGGGGACATTGCCAATTGCATTGTCCTCATTGTCCTCCATGGGGACACCACCTGGAGGGCACTGTCACACTCCTTGTGGGACACCAGCCAGCTGGGGAACATCCGCCATTGCGCATTGTCCCATTGTCCTCCATGGGGACACGACCCTGGAGGACGTTGTCACCTCCTGGTGCCACACCTGATCTGGTGCACACCACTAGGCTGATCATTGTCCTCCAGGGGACACCTACTCTGGAGGCATGTACTTGAGGGACATCAGCCTGGTTGTCCCCATTGTCCTTGTGGGGCACCATCCTGGAGAGGACTGTCACAACCGAGGGACATTGTCACCCTCCCCAGTGCACCAGCCCGTGGGGACATCAATTGCAATTGTCCCCATTGTCTAGCACCTGGAGGGCATCGTCACCCTCTGAGGGACACAAACATTGTCCCATTGTCTCGATGGGACACCATGGAGGACACTGTCACCCTCGCTGTCCCACCCCACCCTACCCAACTTTCACTACTCGATCCTTTCCGTCTTTCTGGTTTTCTTTTCCCCATCCGCGCCTGCGGCGGCCAGCGCTCCGTCACCCCCCGCGAGCCGTCCGTGCGTCCCGTCCGCCGTGTCCGTCCCGCCCCCCCCCCGCCCTCACCTGCCCTCGTCCCTGCGGCCGCGGCCGGGGTGCACCCAGTTGTTGTCGTCAGCCCGGTGCGGCAGCCCGCGCCTCGCGGTCGGTGCGGCGGCAGCACATCCAGTACGAGCGCCGTAGGGCAGGTGTGGTGGTAGGGCTTGGGGTGCCAGCGGCAACAGCGACACGTCCCACCGCTCCGTACGCTTCTTGCACTGCTTGCAGGGCGTCCGCGGTAGAGCGGGTCCGCGGTTCCACCGCGAATCCGCCCCCGCACCCCGAAGGTCTCGATGATGACTTGAAGTAGTGGCAACGAGCACTTGAGGGCGGCCAGCGCTGCGTGGGCAGGTAGCTGAAGATCTTCACCATCACGTGCCTCGGGCAGCAGCAAGCAATGTACTGCGGGCTCCAGCAGCCGCTGGATCTTGAAGCGGATCTCCAGGAAATCGTGGGACACGTGCCGGTACAAACGGCACAGCGCCGGGTCCCCGCCGGCGCCGCCGTCCTTGCCCGGTGACGATGAGCCGCGCCGCCAGCCGTCCCGCCGGTTCCTCGGGAGCAGGAAGAAGCTGTCGCCGGCGGCGGCGGCTCCTCCGGCACCTGACCGTTCCTCGGTCACCTGCTTGGCGCTGTCCTTGCCGAAGAACACGCACTGGTCCACCACGCCCGTCACCACCACGTCCACGTGAAGCCGGACGCGCAGTCCCGGCGCCGCCGGGGCCGCTCGCGACGCCGGCGCTCTGCTCCGCCGCCGGCGCCGCCCTCGTCGCCGCCGTCCTTGTCCCCCTTGGCGGCCAGCAGCAGCCGCGCCGGGCCTCACCAGCCGGTACAGGTCGCAGGTGATGCTGATCCTTCTGCCGCTCCCCGCCTGGCGGCGCGCGGCCTCGCACCCGCTGAGATGCGGAAGGCGATCCTCACCTCGCCCGGCGCGGCCGCGGCGGGGCTGCCGCCCCCGTCCGTCCCGGCGCCGCCGCCGCCCGACTCCCGGCACGCACGGCACACCCCGTTGGGCCTGGCCCCGCGCGCTCCCCGCGCTGGCGGTTTTGGGGTTTCTGGGACTCGAACTGCGCCACGGCGGCCGCACGCGCCGGCACTCGGGCCGCCCGGCGCCTCCAGCAGCACAGCGGGGGCCGGGGCGTCGCACGACGAGCGGGGCCAGGCTCTGCAGGGCCAGCGCCGCCCGCCGCTCCACCAGCGCCACCATCTCGGCCACCGACAGCAGGTCCGGGCCGTCCCCGTCACCCTTCGGGGCGTCCCCGGCGGCCCAGGGCGGGTTCGCAGCGGTTTTGGGTTCGTGGTGGCAGCGCCGGCGCCGCTTGGCCTTGGAGCTGTCGCTGCCCCAGTTGCCCTTGACCTTCATGGTGCTGGCACGGCCAGCGGTGCCACCGGTGCCRCCGGCGCCGCCGCACTGGTGCGCCACGAAGAACGCCACCTTCTCCTTGGTGTTGCCCGGCTTGATGACGTACCAAGTGTCCAGCAGCACCCGCCCGTCCTCGGTGCCGGCGCCGGTGCCGGTGCCGGCGGGGCCGGGCTCGGGGGGTTCCGGAGGCGTGTTCTCGGAGGGGCGGCAGCCCGGGGGGCACCGGGGGGCACCGGGGGTGGCACCGGCGGTGGCGGCGGGGGAGGAGCATGGCTTGTTCTGCGAGAAGGTGCCGAAGGGCCGCGGGCACCAGAGCTGCAGCTGAGGGAAGGCGTTGGGGGGCTCCATCAGCGCCGCCGCCGCCGCCGGGGCCGCCGGGGCCGCCCGGGCCTGCGGAGAGACGGCGGGTGACGAGGGGGGGAGCCTTGGGGACACCGGGAGGGTGCTTGGGGACATCGTGGGGATGCTTGGGGACACCGGGGGGAGCCTAAGGGGATATTGGGGGAATCCTTGGGGACATTGGGGGGAGCCTTGGGGACACTGGAGGGACGCTTGGGGACACCGGGGGGAGCCTTGGGGACACCGGGAGGGTGCTTGGGGACATCGTGGGGATGCTTGGGGACACCAGGGGGAGCCTTAGGGCATACTGGGGGGATCCTTGGGGACACTGGGGGGAGCCTTGGGGACACCAGAGGGTGCCTGGGGATATCGGGGGGACACTTGGGAACACCGGGGAGACACTTGGGAAGCCTTGGGGACACCAAGAGGACCCTTGGGGACATAGTGGGGATGCTTGGGGACACCGGGGGGACCTCTGGGGACACCAGGGGGACCCTTGAGGACACTGGGGAGACACTTGGGGAGCCTTGGGGATACCAGGAGGGCGCCTGGGGACACCGAGGGGACCTTTRGGGACACTGAGAGGACCTTTGGAAACACCAAGGGGACGCTTGGGGACACTGGAGGGACTTTTGGGGACACCGAGAGGGCACTTGGGGACACTGGGGGCACCCCCGGGGACACGGGGGGGACCCTCGGGGACATCGCGGGGCCGCCCCCACACGCCTTTTCCCGCGCCGTCAAGCCCCAGCCCTCAGTCCCGCCCCTCTTCACGCCCCCGCCCTCCCGGGAAGGCCCACCCGCCCCGCCCCACCCGTTTAACGCCCCCCCGCTCCCTCTCCTGGCCAATCAACTCGCGCGCGTTCGGGCCGTGCCCATATTATGGACGGCGGCGCGCGCGGCGCGGAGGAGGCGTGGCCCGAGGACGGGGCGTGGTCAGGCGGGCCCCCGGTCCGTGTGGGACCCCGTGGGGGGGGGGGGTGAAGAACCGGGGTGGAGGGGGGGGAACCGGCGCCGTGTCCGGCGGGCAGGGACGCGGTAAACGGGGTTCTGGGGCACCACCGGACCCACCCGCTTGGTTCGGGCGAGCGCGCCGGTGCTCGGTGTCTGCACCGGATCCCCCGCCGTGCCCCGTTAGGCCCGTGGGGTTGCTCCCAGTCCACCCACCCGGCGGCCCGGGCCCCTTCCCCGGGGCATCCCCCGAACCCTCCCGTTCTGACCGGGCCCCACCCGGTGCCGCCGCCCCTCCCCGCCCTCACCGGGCCGTGCCGGGCGCGGCCAGCTCCGCCTCTCCGGCCGCTTTCACCGGGGGTGCGCGCCGCAGCATGCGCCCGGCCCCGCCGCGCTGCACGCGCCCTGCGGCCCGCGCGGGGCATCACGGGAGCTTGTAGTCTTTCGCGCCGCGGGCGTGCTGGGGAGTTGTTAGTTCCGCCCACCCACCCTCCCAAAAATGGAACTGGGCGGCACCCCTGGAGTCACGTGGTTGTTTATTTTGGGGTAACAAACCCCGGGAACCCCCCCCTCCAAGGTGTCCACCCCCCTCCCAACAACACCCAAAAATTCCTCGGATTTCCCCCCAAAATATCAACCCCAGCACCCAAACTCTTGGGATTCGCCCCCAGAATCCCCAGGTGCCCCCCCAGACCCCCAGACCCATAACTGCCCTCCCAGCACCCACAAGTTGCCCCCCAGCACCCACAGTTGCCCCCCCAGATCCACAATTGCCCCCAAGCGACCCATAATTGCCCCCCAGGTGCCCCCCGCCCCCTCAGGCAGCCGCTCTCGGCCACCGGTGCGCGCCCCTGTCGCGATTGACCCCTCGGGGGGCCCCTGGGGGGCCGGGACCCCCATCCGGCAGCGCTGCCACCCCCGCCGGACCTCGGCCTGCACCTGCGGGGTGGCATGTCGCGATATGCGGCGCCACCCGTCGCGATTGGCCCCGCCCATTCCGCTATAGACCCCGCCCATGCCGCGATAGACCCCGCCCATGCCGCGATAGGCCACGTTCATGCCGCGATAGGCCACGCCCATGCCGCGATAGGCCACGTTCATGCCGCGATAGGCCACGCCCATGCCGCGATAGGCCCCGTTCATGCCGCGATAGGCCCCGCCCATCACGATAGGCCCCGCCCGTGCCGCGATAGGCCACGCCCGTGCCGCGATAGACCCCGTCCATGCCGCGATAGGCCCCGCCCGTGCCGCGATAGGCCCCGCCCATGTCGCGACATGACGCACCTCCTTGTTGGTGAAGCAGTAGAGGACGCTGACCACCAGGCCCTGCTCGGGGGGGGGGACATGGGGACACTTTGGGGGGGTCTGGCACTTCCAATTAACCCCAATTAACCCCAATTAACCCAAAATTACCCCAAATAACCCTAATTAACGCAAATTAACCCAAACGAACCCAAATGAACCCAAAGTAACCCAAATTAAACCACATTGACCCAAATTATCCCAAATGAACCCAAAGTAACGCAAATTAACCCCAATTAACACCGATTAACCCAAATTAACCCCAATTAATACCAATTAAACCAAATTAACCCAAATTCACCCAAATTAACCCCAAATTGACCCCATTAACACCCCATTTCCCGGTGTCCCCGTGTCCCCAGGTGTGTCCCAAGTGTGTCTCAGGTGTGTCCCAGGTGTGCCCAGGTGTGTCGCTCACCTGTGCCGAGGTGAGCAGCAGGTGCAGGCACAGCCGCGCCAGCCTCACCCTCCCCAATTAACCCAAATTAACCCCATTAAAACCCCATTTCCCAGTGTCCCCAATGTCCCCAGGTGTCCCAGGTGTCCCCAGGTGTATCGCTCACCTGTGCCGAGGTGAGCAGCAGGTGCAGGCACAGCCGCGCCAGCCTCACCCTCCCCAATTAACCCCAATTAACCCCAATTAACCCAAATTAACCCCATAAACACCCCATTTCCCGGTGTCCCTGTGTCCCCAATGTCCCCAGGTGTGCCCAGGTGTGTGGCTCACCTGTGCCGAGGTGAGCAGCAGGTGCAGGCACAGCCGCGCCAGCCTGAGGCCGCCGCCCCCCTCGCCCTCCCCGGCCAGGGCGAAAATCACCTCGTGCACGCCCAGGAGCGGGATCAGCGTCAGCGTGGAGCGCGCCAGCCTGGGACAGGTGGCACAGGTGGGCCAGGTGGGACAGGTGACACACCTGGGGACACCTGGGGACACCTGGGGACACCTGGGACACCTGGGACACACCTGGGGACACACCTGGGGACACCTGGGGACACCTTGTGCACGCCCAGGAGCGGGATCAGCGTCAGCGTGGAGCGCGCCAGCCTGGCACAGGTGGGACAGGTGGGACAGGTGGGACAGGTGAGACAGGTG
>NDFG01000511.1:0-14101 GCA_002167245.1 Sporophila hypoxantha
TTTGTGTCCCTCCCCTCCCAGCCTGATGTTCTGGACCAACTGGAACGAGCAGCACCCCAGCATCATGCGGGCCACCCTCTCCGGTGCCAACGTCCTCATCATCATCGACCAGGACATACGGACGCCCAACGGGTTGGCCATCGACCACAAGGCTGAGAAGATTTACTTCTCTGATGCCACCCTGGACAAGATTGAGCGCTGTGAATATGATGGCTCCCATCGCCACGTGAGTCTGAGGAACAGGGAGATGGGGATGTCCAAACTGGGGCTGGAGGGAAGCAGAGATGTTCCTGGGGCTGGGGAGGTCACTCTGTGTTTGGGGGGCTGTGGGGCTGCACCRCTGTGACSGTGTTCACAGYGGTRTTAGGATGAGGGAASAGACGAGGATCTGACTCCATGTTTCAGAAGGCTTGATTTATTATTTTATGATATATATTACATTAAAACTKTACTAAAAGAATAGAAGAAAGGATTCCATCAGAAGGCTAGCTAAGAATAGAATAAGAAGGAATGATAACAAAGGCTTGTGGCTCAGACGAGCCAGCTGGGCTCTGACTGGCCATTAATTAGCAACAACCAACACGGGCCAATCAAAGATCCACTTGTTGCATTCCACAGCACCAGATAATCAATGTTTACATTTTGTTCCTGAGGCCTCTCAGCTTCTCAGGAGGAAAAATCCTGAGGAAAGGATTTTTCATAAAAGATGTCTGTGACACCCCACAGTGGATTCCTCCTGCTCCCACCTGGGCTGTGTCCCTGAGAAGTYAGGACTTGGCTTCAAGCTGCATCAGAGGAGGTTCAGGTTGGACARYAGAAGGAATTTCTKAATGTAGAASGGGCTGCCCAGGTTGGTGGTGGAGTCACCATCCCTGGAGGTGTCCCAGGAACTGCTGGAGATGGCACTGAGTGCTCTGGAGGGKGTTAGTCACAGGTTGGACTTGATCTTGGGAGATCTTTTCCCACCTCAYGGTCTCTGTGAAGTGTCCAAGGACAGGTTGGATGGAGCTTGGAGCAACCCTGGAATGTGTATCCACCCATGTGGGAACGAGATGAGTTTTAAGAGATGAGTTGACCCTTTCCAACCCAACTCATGCCACAATTCTGTGCCTGGCAGGTGATCCTGAAGTCGGAGCCCGTGCACCCCTTTGGCCTGGCRGTGTATGGGGATTACATCTTCTGGACAGACTGGGTGCGCCGGGCCGTGCAGCGCGCCAACAAATACGTGGGCACRGACATGAAGCTGCTGAGAGTGGACATCCCCCAGCAGCCCATGGGCATCATCGCCGTGGCCAACGACACCGACAGCTGTGAGCACCCTCTGGTGTCCCTGCAGGGTCCCTCCCCTGCTCCTCAGCCTGGCAGCAGGTTTAGGGGAAGGGAACCTATCCCATGTCCTTTCTGGACTTCAGGCTAATCCCATCCCACGTCCTTCATGTCGGCTCTTTGGGAATGCATCTCATTGTCCTTTCTATGCCTTTTGGGATCCATCCCCACCTTCTTGCTCTTAATCCTGTCCTGTCTTCATGTGTCTTGGAATCATCCCACCAGTCCTTCCGGACCTGTTCGTGGAACCCATCCCTGTCCTTCCTGCCTTTCAGGCACCCATCTACATCCCTACTGTCTTTCACCTGACCTTCCTTGGAATCCATCCCACTGTCCTTCATGGCTCTTTGGAATCCATACTGTCCTCCTGGCTTGGAGGAGTCCATTTCTCATTGTCCTTACCTGACTTTTGGGAATTCCATCCATTGTTCCTTCATGGTCCTTTGGGAGTTATCCCACCATCCGCTTCCTGGCTCTAGGATCCTACCACTGTCCTTCCTGACCTTTTGGGATCCATCCCCACTTGTCCTTCAGTTGGCTCTTTGGAATTCATCCCTCTGTTCCTTCCTGACCTTTTGGGAATCCATCCCACTGTCCTTCATTGGCTCTTTGGGAATCCATCCCTCTGTCCTTCCTGGTCCTTTGGAAGTCATCCCACCATCCTTCCTGGCTTTTTGGGAACCTGTCCCACTGTCCTTCCTGGCCCWTCAGGAATCCATCCCWCTGTCCTTCCTGYCCTTTTGGGAYTCCATCRCACTGTCCTTCCTGGCTCTTCAGGAATCCATCCRYCTGTCCTTCATTGGCTCTTTGGGAATCCATCCTACCGTCCTTTCGTGGCTCTTTGGGAAGCCATCTCTCTGTCCATTCTCGCCCTTTGGGAATCCATCCCCCCATCCTTCATAGCCTTTTGGGAGTCATCCCATTGTCCTTCCCAGCTTGTTGTTGCCRCCTTSTGACTCTCACACCAGAATTGTCCATCCCCAAACRCAGTGCAGGCTYAAGACTGAGAGGATTTGCCCTGTCCCTGCTTTTCCTTGTAAAATCTGGGGAGTCCAGGTGCCTCCRGTCCCCTACACCCTCCATAACCCCATGGGAAGACACTGGGGAGGGATCCCTACTTTTTGTCCCAGCAGGGAGGAGGAGGAGGAGCAGGGGCTGCTGGCTCCATCCCTGGTGTGACCAGTGTCCCTCTGTCCTAGGTGAGCTGTCCCCGTGCCGGGTGAACAACGGTGGCTGCCAGGACCTGTGCCTGCTCACCCCCAAGGGCCACGTCAACTGCTCCTGCCGCGGGGAGCGTGTCCTGCAGGAGGATTTCACCTGCAAAGGTGAGGGGGGTAGGACAGGCTGAGGAGAGGAAGGGGTGAGGCTGATCTCAGCCTGGCAGAGCTGACATTTCAGTGCTCTTTCCAGCTGTGAATTCCACCTGCAACGTGCACGAGGAGTTTGAGTGCGGGAACGGCGAATGCATCGACTTCAGCCGCACCTGCGACGGCGTGGTGAACTGCAAGGACAAGTCGGACGAGAAGCAGTCCTACTGCAGTAAGGTTCCTCCTCTTGCTGCCTTGCTCACCCACACACCTTGGCAGAAAATGTGCTTGTGTTAGAAGAGCAGGAGCTGTGAGTGCCYGCAAGGCACAGTGCAGGGAGGAGGTGAGAGGTGATCCCAGGCAGATCCCACTTTGTGAGGGAGAAGATACCAACCGTGGCACTAAACCAAACCAAATCCCAGTGCCTGGGTCATGTCCATGGGCTCCAGCTTCACTGAAGCCCTGATGGGACAGYTGCTACTCACAGCAAACAGGGATCTCAAAAGCTTGAAGTTACCCCAAACACATATTTGTTGGGAAAAAAATTAAAAAGATCAACCCCGGGATGTGTCTGAGGAGCTGGACAACATCCAGGTGCTGTGATGCCCTACAGGTGTTACTCCCTGCTCCTCCTCCTCCCTGCTGTGGGATCCCTCCCCAGGGTCTTCCCATGGGGCTYTGGTGGGTGTAGGGGACAGGAGGCACCTGGTCTCCCCAGATTTTGCAAGGAAGAGCAGGGACAGGGCAAATRGTCTTTGTCTTCAACCTGCACTGGGTTTGGGGATGGARAGCTCTGGTGTGAGAGTCAGTCACAAGGGGGCAACAACAAGCTGGGAAGGACAATGGGATGATTCCCAAAAGGCTAAGAAGGATGCAGGGATGGATTCCCATCCAGCACCCCCAGACACCCTGCCCAAACTGCCAGTTCCACTCAGAGAGTCCTGGYACAGTTTGGGTTGGAAGGGAACAAAATRAGGGGCTTCCCCTTCAAGGCAGCCAAATACACAAGGCAGGTACCTCCACACAGCTTTGCAAGGTCTGTTCTTTGTTAATTAGTCTTAGAACCTCTTCAAATTTGCCATTAAATCTTAAAGAGGGTGGAGGCAAAAACTGAAGAGGATGGAAGGCAGGATTCACAGCGCTCKAGTAAATCAATCCTTTTTCCTATGTTCAAGATCATGGAATCATGGAACAGTTTGGGTTGGGAAMGCCTTTAAAGCTCATCTCATTTCACCCCCAGCAGTGGGTGGGGACACCTTCCACTAGCCCAGCCACATCCAACCTGCTCCAAGCCACATCCAACCTGGCCTTGGACTCAGTTCAATGGAACAGTTTGGGTTGGAAGGGAACAAAATCAGGGGCTTCACCTTCAGGGCAACCAAACACGCAAGGCAGGTACCTCCACACAGCTTTGCAAGGTCTGTTCCTTGTTAGTTAGTCTTAGAACCTCTTCCAATTTACTTGTTAATTAGTCTTAGAACCTCTTCCAATTTGCTATTGAATCTTAAAGAGGATGAAGGCAAAAACTGAAGAGGGTGGAAGGCAGGATTCACAGCGCTCCAGTAAATCAATCCTTTTTCCTATGTTCAAGGTCATGGAATCATGGAACAGTTTGGGTTGGGAGGGACCTTAAAGCTCATCTCATTTCACCCCCAGCTGTGGGTGGGGACACCTTCCACTAGCCCAGCCACATCCAACCTGCTCCAAGCCACATCCAGCCTGGCCTTGGACATTGCCAGGGTTGCTCAGCAAAGGGCACCAAGACTCCAGAGTGTCCTTCCACCTCTCAGCTCCCCACAGTCTCTCCTGCCCTCCCAGAGCTGCACCCTTTAAGGTTTCCAGACCTTTCCCAGTGTTTGGGATGTGCTGGAACCCTGGAGCTGAGCCAGTGGGGTCTGCAGCACCCTCAAACACCAGCCCTCACCCCTCTGCATGAGGGAAAACCCTCACGCCATCTGCATGAGGAATGTACTTCCCTGATCTTTCTCTGTGGTTTCTATCCCTGCTGGGAAGCTACCTAAGAGGATCTGAACCCTCAGGGGGCTTGCCCCTCCTCTCCTCAACTTCACCTCTTCCTACCTCCTCCTCTTCCGTCCCTGGCAGGCAGCCGCAATGTTGCAAGAAGGGATAGGTTTACCCTAAATCCTTGTGCACAAAGGAATAGGTTCCCTTATCTTTTCCTCTGTTAGGTTTGTTTTCCTCCTGCTGTGAATCCTCATCCAAGATCTGAGAGGGAATAGTTCCCTAGTCCTTTCCTCTGTGGTTCTTCCCTGCTGGACAAAAGCTCCCGAGATCTAGAGGGAATAAGGTTCCCGTAATCCTTCTCTGTGGTTTCTTCCCCTACTGCGAAGCTCCCCGAGGATCTGATACCCCAGGTGGTGCTTGCCTCCTTCTCACAGTCACTCTTCTCTCATTCCTACTTCCTCCTCTTCCTCCCTGGCAGGCAGCCATAAGTGCAAGAAGGGTAGTAGTTCCCTAATTCCTTGTGCCGAAAGAATAGGTATCCTGATCCTTCTCTGTGTTTGTTCCCCTATGCTGGAAGAGTCCCCAAGGATCTGAGAGGAAATAAAGATTCCTGATCTTATCTCATGTAGTGGTTTGTTCTCCCTAGGCTGAATCTCTCAAGACTTCTGGATGCAGGAATAAGATTCACCTGATCCTTCTCATGGTTTCTTCCCCTACTCGGAAGCTCCCCGAGGTCTGATACCTCAAGGGTGCTTGCCCTCCTTCTCATCACCTTCTCCTCTTACCTCCTCCTCCTCTTCCTCACCAAGCCAGCAGCCATAAGTGGCAAGAAGGATAGGTTCCCTAATCCTTGTGCACAAGGAATAGATTCCCTATCCTTCTCTGTGGTTTGTTCCCCTGCTGGAAAGGTCCCCAAAGAATCTGAGGACCTTGGGGTGCTTGCCCTCCTTCTCCTTCACCTTCTCCTCTTCCTCCTCCTCCTCTTCCTCCCTGAGCAGCAGCGTAAGTGCAAGAAGGGCTTCCTGCACTGCATGAACGGGCGCTGCTCGCCAGCGCTACTGGTGCGACGGCGTGGACAACTGCGGGACAACTCGGACGACAGTGCCCTGCAACAGTGAGTGTCTGCCTGCCCCCAGCCAGCCCCTGGCAGCTGCTTGGGACAGGGGACAGCAGCTTCAGGAAGAAGTACTGTCAGCTTGAACAGAGAGCAAGCGGACCAGGCTTAAGGAGAGTCAAGGTCAAGCTTGTGCTGGTTTGTAAAGCTTACGGTACAGCTGAGAGGAAAAACTCCTGGTATGGGCGTGCAGCACTCAAGAGCTTCCCAGGAGGGGTTTGACAGCAGGGGTGTAATGTCACTGCTCCTCATGGCTCCCAGGCATTCCCTTGGGGGCTGCAGGGTGGGTGTGCTCAGTTCCAAACTGACAGGGGCGGTCAGGAGCTCCTCGGTCCTGTCCAGCTCTCTATTGTGCCAGGGAAAAGGAGCTCAGCTGGGTCTGCTTAGTTCCAAACTGACAGGGGCAGTCAGGAGCTCCTCAGAGTCCTGTCCAGCTCTGGTTGTGCCAGGGAGAGGAGCTCAGGCTGGGTCTGCTTTAGTTCCAAATGACAGGGGCAGTCAGGAGCTTCTCAGAGTCCTTGTCCAGCTCTGCCTGTGCCAGGGAAAGGGGCTCTAAGGCTGCATGCAGGTTCTGCTTGGTTCCCAAGTGACAGGGGCAGTCAGGAGCTCCTCAGAACTCCTGTCCAGCTCTGTTGTGTCCAGGGAGGAGGAGCTTCAGGCTGTCTGCTTTGTTCCAAATGACGGGGCAGTCAGAGCTCCTCAGACTGCTTGTCCAGCTCTGGTTGTGCCAGGCAGAGTGTGAGCCAGGAAGGGTCTGGGAGCACTCGAGCATCCCAGAGCTGTGTGGGCACTGGAGGGTGTGGGTGTGCATGTGGGGACCCTCCTCATGGATTATGGGGCTTCTTCCCCCCTGGCAGAAACCAGCTGTGCTGCCACCGAGTTCCGCTGCCGGGACGGGACCTGCATCGGCAATTCCAGCCGCTCGAACCAGTTCATCGACTGCGAGGATGCATCTGATGAAATGGAACTGCAGTGAGTGCCCAGCTGCTGCCCCGTGGCCCCTGCTCAGCTCTGGGGATGCTCCTGCTCTCGTGCTGGCAGCAGCAGCTGGGAATTTGGCATTTGGGATTTGCGGCTGGGTTGGGGAAGGAGGAGAGGTCCTGCTCCGGTCCTGGGATGAGGCAGCCCCAGCCCACCCCTTCAGCCCCTCTGTGCCATTGCTCAGCACACCAAAACCTGCTGAATCCCTGCAGTTCTAGGCATGTGTGGGGCACATTGGGGGTGTGTGGGGCACATCTGGGGTGTGTTGGGGTGTGTGTGGCTCTGGCAGCAGGGTAGGGGCCCAGTGCCACATGGTGGAGCCAGACCAGGGCTTCTCTGTGATTGCTGCTGGTGTCACTGGAGCTCCTTCTGTGATTCCTCTCAGCTGCCACCGACTGCAGCAGCTACTTCAAGCTGGGGTGAAGGGCACCACGTTCCAGAAGTGTGAGCACACGTCCCTGTGCTATGCCCCCAGCTGGGTGTGTGATGGTGCCAAGCACTGCGGCGATTTCTCTGACGAGCGCAACTGCCCCGGTGAGAGCAGGAGGGCAGAGGGCTCTGTGGGGGCAGGGATGCCCTTTGGGGTCTGCTTGGGTTTGTGGAGGCTTTGTTTGCCCACTGGGACTGTTGCTCTCCTGTATAGATGGTGCTGCAGGAGCTAGGAACCTCAGGGGGATTTTGAGGAGGAATCCTTCAGGTCTGGGCTGGAGGAAGGCAGGACGTGGCTCTGCTGTCGTCCTCACTGATGTTTCCATCACAAAGGTATGGAGGAAGCCCAATGTCCATCCAACTACTTTGCCTGCCCCAGTGGGAGGTGCATCCCCATGACCTGGACCTGTGACAAGAGGATGACTGCGAGAACGGCGAAGATAGAACCCAGTGCAGTGAGCGGCAGGGTGGGACACTCAGGGTTTGGGCTGGGGCACGGGGTGGTGCTGGAGGGTGGGAAGGACCCTCTTTGCTCCCTGACATCCATTGCCAAGGACAGACCCAGATTCTTCCCTCTCGTGGTTTTACTCCACGCTTGTGGGCTTTTAGCTGTGAGCAGTGTAAATGTCCTCATGTGCTGATTTGCTCAGCACGTGCACAAGTGTCTGTGGCCCTTTTGAGCAGGATCACTTATGGCTCCCTTCAGCTGTATTTTTAGTTCTAATCTCCTGAGAACAAGCCCCAGACAGTGCTCAGGAGCTGGGGATCTTCCTCAGTCCACACCAGCGAGTCCACACCCATCCCTATGGACCACAAGCAGTACCCCCAACACCCCCCTGATTCTCCTGGAGCCCGGCTGGCCCAGCCTGGCCATGCTCTGCTGGTGTCTCCTCCCCTTATCACCTCTCTCTGACCCCCCTCTCCTCCTCTTCTCCTCCCCAGACAAGTTCTGCTACCCCGTGCAGTTCGAGTGCAACAACCACCGCTGCATCTCCAAGCTCTTGGTGTTGTGATGGGGCTGACGACTGTGGGATGGCTCTGATGAGGACAGTCGCTGCCGTGAGTCTGCTCCCAGCCCTTCTCCCCCATCCTCATCCCTTCCTGCTCCATTCCATGTTCCTACATACGTGTTCCTGCCTCTGCCATCCCTTCTCCCACCCGTGGTCTCACTGTATCTGTATCTGCTGGGGCTTCAGCACTGGGGTGATGGGGCTCCATCCTTATTGAATTAAAATACCAGTATAGCCAGATGGAACGGGCCTGGGCTCGTCTGGCCCTTGCTGCTTGACCAGAGGGCAGCTGTGGTGGTTTCACCTCAGAGACACCTTTGCCAGCTGGAGTATTCGCAAAATTGAGGGTGCCACCTCAGGGGTCTCTTCTCTGACTGATCCATCCCCAGGATTCGAGCTGCCGCACGTTGGGCACCAAAATATTGGAATTAAATACCACATATAGCTGATGGAAGTGCGCTGGGCTTGTCCTGGCTCTTTGCTGCTTGACCAAGGGTGGCAGCATGTTGTTGGTTTTCACCCTCAGAGACACCTTTGCTGGCTGGATATTGCAGCTGGGCACTTGGGACAAGTCCAGGCTTGCAGGGAGCTCAGGTTTATCCTGCTGTGGAGAAGCTTTAAGGTGATGGTGAGAGGGAAGGAGTCAGTTCTGAGGAGAGGGTTTGGATCCAGAGCTTTATTCTGGCCCACAGGCCTCTGAATGCAGCAACAGCTTCAACAGAACCAAGGAACCCCGTGGTTGCTGTGTCTTTTAACCCAGGGAGAGGGGGAGGGAAGGGGTAGGGATCCCACCAACCAGGTAAGGGATGAGTCTTTAGGTGACAAATGACACTGGATGGCTCAGTTTCCCACGGGCTGAGAGGCATCTTTTGAACTTCACCAATCACTCACGCCCTCCTTGGAATGCCAAGATTGACAGACAGCACTCACAAGGGCAAGGAGGGAAGGGAGAAGGTTAAAAACAGGCTGTTACATCACACCTCAACAACATCCCGCTCCTCCTTCCCCGGGCTCACCACACGGCAGCTCAGGATCCTTCCAGTGCCTGGCACTACGTGTGGTGCCGGAGCGCTGGCTGTGTGACGGGGACAAGGACTGTGCTGATGGGGCTGAAGAGACCCTCGCTGCTGACTTGCTGTGAGTGCTGATCCTATGGGCTTGGGAGCAGCTGGGGGCTGGCAGGGGCTGATGGTGACAACGTGTCCCTTCGCAATGTACAACACGACCTGTGATGAGAGGGATTCATGTGTGGAACGGGCAGTGCATCCCCAAGCACTTCGTCTGTGACCATGACGATGACTGCGGTGATGCTCTGATGAGTCCCCAGAAGTGGTGGGTGTTTGTGGACCCAGGGTGGGGGCTGACCCTGCGCGTCATCATGGGCTTTGGGACAGTGTCCTGGGAGGGTTCATCACCCTGGAGGGGTTTGGTTGTGAGTGTGGTGAGAGGGAACCCAGAAGGACACAGCAGAAGGGGGTTGCTTAGTGGGAGAGCAGCGCCCCAAGCCCTGACCACAGTGACGGTACAAACCCACACAGAGAGATTTGAATCCACTGAGAGAATCCAGACTCCACAGAGAGATCCAAACCTAGTGAGAGAGATTCCAACCCCGGAGAGATCCAAACCCAGAAAGATCCAAACCGCAGAGAGATCCAGACCCACAGAAGATCCATACCCACAGAGAGATTCAAACCCAGAGAAGATCCAGACCCCAGAGAGATCCAACCACACCAAGAATCAAATCCACCAGACATGATCCAAACCCACAGAGATTCAAACCCACACAGAATCCAACACCCACCAACAGATCCAAGCCCACAGCAGAGATTTAACCACTGAGAGATGCAAACCACCTAGAGAGATCCAAGACCACCCCAGAGAGATCCAAACCCACAGAAAGATCCAACACCCACAAAGATCCCAAGAACTGCAGATATTCAAACCCAGAGAGATCCAAACCCCCAGAAGAGATCCAAACCCACCATAAATCAAACCCACAGAGGGATCCACAACCCCAGAGAGATCCAGTCCCGATTAGAAAGATCCAAACACCCCACAGAGAGATCACAAACCCACAGAAGATCCAAACCCACAGAGAGATCCGAACTCAGAGATTCAAACCTACACAGGAGATTCAAACCCACAGAAATCCAAACCCACTGAGAGATCCCTAAACCCACAGGGAGATTACCAAACCCACCCAGAGGAGATCCATACCCCCACAGAAGAGATCCAACCCGCAGGGAGATCCAAACCCAGCAGAGAGATCAAACCCACAGGGAGATCCAAACCCCAGAGAGATCCAGCACCCATCCAGAGAGGAATCGCAAAACCCCACAGAGAGATCCAAACCCACAGAGATTCCAAACCCCACAGAGAAGTCCAAACCCCACGGGAGATCCAAACCCACAGAGAGATGCGTGGTGTGCAGGCCAGCCCTGTTCCCGGTCACTCCCAGCAGCTCAGGAAGGTTTGCCTCCATGGTGCCTCTCTCTGAGTGTCCCCACGGTGCCTCTGGGAGGCCCAGGAGGGTGGGATGCTGGCTGAGCCCCTCACCCTCCCCCAGAATATCCCACCTGTGGCCCCCACGAGTTCCGCTGTCAGAACGGCCGCTGCCTCAGCAACCGGCAGTGGGAATGCGARGGCGAGTTCGACTGCCACGACCACTCGGATGAGGCGCCCAAAAACCCACGCTGCAGCAGCCCAGGTACCTCTGGGGTCATGCTGGGGTCCTGGGGGGGGAAAATGGAATCCCAGCCACCCCTCTCACTGATCYCTGCCACCTCCTCTCTGCAGAAAACAAGTGCAACGACTCCTTCTTCCTGTGCAAGAACGGGAATTGCATCTCCGAGGCGCTGCTCTGCGACAACAACAACGACTGCGCCGACGGCTCTGACGAGCTCAACTGCTTCATCAACGAGTGCCTCAACAAGAAGCTGAGTGGCTGCTCCCAGGAGTGTGAGGACCTCAAGATTGGGTACAAGGTAGGGGGACACGAGGTGAGGGGGCTGGCTGTAGAGATTGTGGAATTACAGAATGCCCTGAATRGGAAGGGACCCACAAAGTCCAACTCCTGCTCTTGCACAGGAGATCTGAGCGATCTCATTCTGTGTCTGAGAGTTGTCCAAATGCTCCTGGGGCTGTGCCAGCCAGCAGTGCCTGACCACCCTCTGGGGGAAGAACCTTTTCCTGATATCCAGCCTAAACCTCCCCTGGCACAGCTCCTGCCGTTCCCTCTCCTCCTCCTCCTCCTCCTCCTCCTCCTCCTCCATGGGTTGTGTCTGTCCTGTGCCAGGAGATTTCAGCAATCTCACTCTGTGCCTGAGAATTGTCCAAATTCTCCTGGGGCTGTGCCAACCAGCAGTGTCTGACCACTCTCTGGGGGAAGAACCTTTTCCTGATATCCAGCCTAAACCTCCCCTGGCACAGCTCCTGCTGTTCCCTCTCCTCCTCCTCCTCCTCCGCGGGTTGTGTCTGTCCTGTGCCAGCTGGGCCAGGGACYTGACACTGTGCTTCAAGCACCGTTTGTGCATCTCAGCTGTCCTTGCTGAGTCTGCATGTCCCATGGTGACACTTGTCACCTCCCAGCACCTGCCACCTCCCTTGGAGGTGTCTGACAGCTCCGGGTTGCTCCTGCAGTGCAGATGCCGTCCTGGATTCCGGCTGAAGGACGACGGGAAGACGTGCATCGACATCGACGAGTGCTCCACCACCTACCCCTGCAGCCAGAAATGCATCAACACCCTGGGCAGCTACAAGTGCCTCTGCACTGAGGGCTACAAGCTCAGACCTGACAACCCCACCAGRTGCAAGGCTGTCACAGGTGAGAGCCAGGTGTGGGCGCAGAGCTCAGGATGTTCCTGGTGACCGTGGGATGCTCCTGGTGCTGGAGTTGGAGGGTGAAGTGGCTGCCCCCAGCTCATGAGGGAGTGGTGGCAGGTCTGCAGGGTTCTGCCCAAATCCCAGCAGTGCTCCCCTGCCACTTTTCCCTCTTTCCCCGTGCAGATGAAGAGCCTTTCCTCATCTTCGCCAACCGCTACTATCTGAGGAAGCTCAACCTGGATGGCTCCAACTACACTCTGCTCAAGCAGGTGAGGGATGAGTGGYAGCAGGAGGCACAGCAGCTCCATGTGGAGGGGATTTGGGGATGGAGCAYGCCCTGAAGGACACGGGAGCTGCCAACTGAGGATCTTGGGCTTTTGGCTTCTCAGGGGAATGGCAGATCCATCTAAATGTCAGGAGGTTACTGTGAGCGAGCAGCAAGCAGGGAGGCTGTGGGCTTTATAAAACRCCCCCAGAGCCCATGGCAGCCACTGAGGCTGCTGCAACCCTTCTCCCTCCCTGCTCTTCAGGGGCTGAACAATGCTGTGGCTCTGGATTTCGACTACCGGGAGCAGATGATCTACTGGACAGATGTCACCACGCAGGGCAGCATGATCCGCCGCATGCACATCAACGGCAGCAACGTCCAGGTGGGGACTGTGGGAATCCACAAAATTAGAGGGTTTTGGGGAAAGCTGCAAAAGGCAGGCCTCAGATACAGCAGAACTGTGAGTAGAGCTAAAGCAGCAGCCATGAGATAAGTCAGCAGAAAAATTATTTAAACTGTAGAAAAAGCAAGGGCAAATAGAACAATGGCCTGTGTATTAACGCTTGTCTGAATAGCTCTCTAAGCTGCAGAAAGTTTATCTAGCAAGATATTAGGAAGGTTAAAGCTTAATAATGGAGCTCTGTGCGTTGTGTTTTAAGGCTTACAAGCAGGTATTGTATTTGAAATAAGCAAGCATTGTTTTAACCAAAGGTATGTGTGCTTAGAGTGAATAGATAGAACTGCTGTCAATGTGCTTTTGCTTTGTGTGATTGGTCAAGAAGCTTATAAAGTAAGTTGTAACATTAAGTTTTCTAGCCTGCTGCCTAGAATGTGAGCTGCTGGCATCTTCCCTTTGTCATAATCATGTAATGAGAGTGATGCTGGAAATGAGCATTCTACAGCAGCCCCGTCTTGTTCTTGTCTGTAAATCAACCCCCTTGCCGGTGTCAGGGACATGGGGCACCCRCTGGGGCACCCCTGGGCCTCACCCACCTCCTGCCCCGCTCTGGGGTCATCACTGGGCTTTGAGAGTCAGCCCCYGTTGCTGTGGGGTGTTTTGTAGCTCCACACCAAACAAGGGTGGGCTCCACCTTGCCCTGGAATGTGGGATAAGGAAGGRTGGGGGAAGAGTTATGGAGTTGTGGAATGATTTGGGGCAGAAGGGATCTTAAAAGTTCATCCAGTTTCACTCCTCTGATGTGGGCAGGGACAACTTCCACTATCCCAGGCTGCTCCAAGCCCCATCCAYCCTGGCTTTGGACACTTCCAGGGATCCAGGGKAGCCACAGCTTCTCTGGGAAATCTGTGCCAGGACCTCCCCACCCTCACAGGGAGGAATTCCCTCCCAATATCCCATCTAAACCTGAGAAGGGAATGATGAAGAAGATCTGGGCTGGGGAGGGGGGGATGCTCTCACCCCTTGAGACATCAAAGTTTGGTTCTCTCTGCTCATCCCCATCACCTCTGACTCCTCCTGGCAGGTCCTTCACCGCACAGGGCTCAGCAATCCCGACGGACTGGCCGTGGACTGGGTGGGAGGAAACCTCTACTGGTGTGACAAGGGCCGGGACACCATCGAGGTGTCCAAGCTCAACGGGGCCTACCGCACCGTGCTGGTCAACTCGGGGCTGCGCGAGCCCCGCGCGCTCGTGGTGGACGTGCAGAACGGGTGAGAGCCTGGCCCACGTGGGCCTGCTGCTCTGCTCTGGGCTGGGAAAGGGGCTGTGGTCATCTTGCTGCTGTCCCAGAGGTTGGGAGATGGGATCAGACCTTCCCTCTTGGCACCTGGGACACTGGGATGTTTTGCTTTTCCCTGCCCTATGGCCATGCACCTCCATTTATTACAGAGTCATGGGGTGGTTTGGGATGGAAGGAACCC